>BDUI01001039.1:103324-114218 GCA_002335545.1 Apodemus speciosus
GAAAGAAAGAAAGAAAGAAAGAAAGAAAGAAAGAAAGAAAGAAAGAAAGAAAGAAAGAAAGAAGGAAAGAAGGAAGGAAGGAAGGAAGGGAGGAAGAAAAAGATGGAAGGAAAAAAGAAAGAAGTATAAAAAGGAGCTTTGGCTTTGAAAGAAAGTCAGTATCCACCCTGTCTCTCCCTCACTGCACTCTGTTACACCTCATTCTGTCCTCYGTCTACCCAAAGCATTTCCCCTTCTTCAAATGCGTCTCTGTGCACCCATACCTGCCCTCTCTATCCTGCTCTAGTCTGTCATGGTCCCTCAGACTGTTTGGTGATCGATTTTGAATGTGTGTGGTTCTGCACAGAATTGTGATTAGACATCTTTCTTCAACTGTGAATAGGAAAAACTGTAATATAAAGGCTAAATTCTGAGTCTGCATCAGTCTTTGTGGCTGAGAACCTTGGCTTTGTCAATCATTACCTGTGACCTTGGACAAGTTACATGAACCCATTTTCCACTCTGATAAAAATATCACTTTCCTAATAGGGATGTTGTGACAATTAAATGAAACAGTCTATGCCAAGTGACATAATATATGCACCGCACCTGATACACATTATTGTTTTTGAATGACAGGGTTGAGTCTTACATAGAACCTTATAAAAATTACAGTCTTGCATAGTTCTTTACATGAAGTAATTTCATGGAGATGTTTGCAGTGGAATAAAATAACCAAAGCTAAAATCAGACCAAACAGGCAGCAGCACTTATGACAAGGGCAATTCTCTGGGAAACTGACAGGGAAAGATGATCTCTCAGAGGGCTCATGCTCCCTCGGCCCTGATAATCTAAGGGTGAAGGTCCCAGGCTATCTATGCTCCAAGCTGTGTCTCTGAGGCACTTGACACCTTTGGCCTTTTCTCCCCTCTATTCTAGTGCCAGCTTGTCCACATTGGTAAGCTAGGGAAGGGAAACCTAACTGTCTTGTAGAAGTTCAGGCTCTAAAATCACAAGAAAAAGAAGAAAGTGTGAGAAGGGAATTGAGGAAGAGAGGAAGAGAAGAAGGGGAAAGGAAAAGGGATAGGACTCCACAAACACTGATACAAAGAGCCAGTTATCTATGTTCTAGTCTTTCAAAGTTTGGCATTGGTTACTGTGGTAGTTTGAATAAGCTCAGCCCATGGGAAGTGATACTATTAGGAGGTGTGACCTTGTAGGACTAGGCATTGCTTTGTTGGAGGAAGTATCTCACTGTCTAGGTGGGCTTTGAGGTCTCCTAGTGCTCAAGCTTGAGCCAGTGCAGAAGAGAGCCTATTTCTGGCTGCCTGCAGAAGCTAGTCTCCTTCTGCTGCCTGGGGAACAAGATGTAGAACTCTGACTTCCTTCTCCAGTACCATGTCTGCCTAGAAGCTCTCCTGCTTCCACCTATGATGATAACGGACTAAAAACTTCTGAAGTTGTAAGCCAGACCGAAGTAAATGTTTTCCTTTATAAGAGGTGCCTTGGTCATGGTGTCTCTTCACAGCAATAAAACACTAACTAAGGCAGTCATTTAAGGCTATGAGCTCTACTGAATAAGGGCCCAACTGACTCCACTCCTGAGACTTAGAGTTTTTAAGAAGCTGGAACTGATTCTTGGTCATAGTTACAATTTGTAAAGTTTTTCTAATTTGTAAAGCCCATTTAGATACTAACTCTTGGATGGATGATGATAATGACTTACAGTGAAGGTATTGAGAGTGATAGCTAGGTACTTGTTCAGGGTCACAGGCTAGTGAATGAGACAGTGTCAGGGAGTGGGCCCTGCATGGCTCACTGGACTCAAGCTCTTCCTAATACATGCTCTTGACTAACATTGACTCCACCATAAACTTACTTACTTTATGTTTTTTTGACTAAGATTAAAATCAAAAAGTGACCTTTTTAAAACTAGGAAGACAGACTCTTTAAGATAGACTGACTAAAAGTGCCTGCTGTTTGATGGTATCTTCAGTCAACACCTGTTTGCTAACCATCTACAAGGGGCCATTTCCTGTGCTAAGCACAAGGGATGCAATGACGCAAAAGAAGGCACATATGGTCCCCGTGTGCATAAATTTTCCAGCTAGATCATAAACAAGCAAGCTGGATCCACGTAAACATCCAAATTCCACAATAGTCTGGAGGGGTCCTAATGAAAAGGTGAGGCTCTGTGAGGAAACACAGCAGCAGCAAGCTTCCAAGAGGAGGCAAGGCTATTACTCAGCTGCAAACAAGAATGGAATTCTTCATTTGGGGGGACATGGGTGGGATTGGAGGACAATTTGTGCAGTGAAATAAATAACAGATGAAAATACAGGTGCATATTTTCTCTAGCATAGAGAAGTGTAGAAAGAATTGACCTGAAAATTAAAGAGGAAATGTTAAGTAAGGGGAGAAGGCAAAGGGATGGGGAGAAAGGAATGGAGTGGGGTGGTGCCGACTGTGATCTAAGTACAATATGTTTGTATGAAAACATCACAGTGAAACATATTAAAGTATGTTAATACATACTAATGATTTTACTTTTTAAAGTAATCTGGTCACAAAAATTGTAGTGATATAGGTAGAAAAGCTAATACTAAGAAGACTGGATCGTTAATAAAACTGGACTTCTAAAACCAACTAGAAATATCAGTTAGTCTGTAAGAGCCACAAGGGGAAGAAATTCTTGACAGGGTGGTAGGGGTGGATTATAGATGTTTGAAAGGAGAAGTTCCATCTCAAGAACAATGAGAAACCACTATAACATTTTAAACATGGAACATGATCATACTTTTAATATAGAAAGTATGGCAAGGCAAACATGTTATAATTATTTTATAAGCCATTTATTCAAAAATTTTACCACTCTACTTTTGATCCATGCCACTCCATGAGAGTTTCTCCTTCAGAATACTAAAATGAATCTAATTCAACAGGTTGGATAAGGGTATGTTATGGCTTGGATATGAAGTGAATTCTTCAAAGAAGTCTTGATCCGAGATGTTGGTATTACTGAGAAGTGATTGGAAGATACTAATTTCATCTATATGTCACTACGCCGGTTAATACATAACTTATTAGGTATTGGAAAGTAAGCCTTGTAGGAGGACATAGGTCACTAGGGCTTGTTTGGAAGGTTATTTATTAGTCTTGGAATAGTCTTCCTGAATTCTCTATACTTTTCAGCTCCCATGAGGTAATGAGGCTCGTCCTCCACACACCCCTACTTGGATGATCTTCCACTACACCACAGGCCCATACCTATGAGACCAGACAACCATGGACTGAAATCTGAGGAACTGTGATATTCCTCCCTTTTAAGTTGATTGGGTCAGGTGTTTTGTCACAGTGATGAAAAGTTGACTGTTACGCTATAGAAAAGAAGAACCAAATTGAAACCCCTTTGAAAAGAAAGAGAAGGAAAAATTCCACTTATTTTTAGACCTACAATTTGCCATCCCATACACTCCCTTGGGATTCCATACTTGTTAACAGATGTAATAGAGTCTAGACAAAACAAACAAACAAAATAAAACAAAAAGACAACCCCTCCCGAATGCTGGTTAGTGTTTTTCTTAAAGAAGAAAAATCTGAATTTCTTACTTTATGTTTAGCAATCAAATATTTGTTCATTCATTAATTTATTTAGCAGAGTATTAACTATGTACCAGCCCAGGCATTGTGGAAAAGACAAAGGATTTCTCCTAGTCTACAGTGAGCAACAAGTATTATCAAAGTAGATGCACACTTTAAGATGTGTGCACATACAGAGGAGGTCCCATAGAGAGTCTGAGTTGGACTGGGAGCATGGCAGAGAGGTCACTGGGAGCTAGTGGTGCATGAGCTGAGACGTGGCAGGATGGTAGGGGTTTTCCAGTGACAGAAATGTGATGGAGTATATTCTTGGGACAGARATTTAGAAGTCCAGAGGTCTGAATTCATGAAAGAAAATGTGTTGTGTTTGAGGAGRCACAAAGAGTTCTATTTTGGAGTATAGAGTACTAACAACCTAACCACTTACATAAAGACAGGTAGGATAATGAGCAGCTTTGTAATGTTGTGCTAAGGACTCTAAATTGTACTCAATCTGAAGATTCATTAAATTACCTTGGTGCCAATATGGGCAGAAGTCCATATTGTACAGTAATTCCAGATGCTTTAATACAAGGACCAACAAGAATATTGCTGCAATCAAATATTTGATACAGTGAGAAGTTAGGTTGTGAAGGGGGCCTCACATAAGATAATAGATACAGGATATAGGTGTTGCTCTTGATGATGGAAAAGATACTGGGGATGACGAGGACACCAGTTCCCTTTAATGAGATGGGGACACCAGTGGTATCTATTTGAGATACAAGGTAATGAGCTAAAGTTTGTCGGGCTGCTTAAATGGTCTAGTCAATTTGTCTATCACAATCACAAATGTACTTGTCATATGACATCTAAAGTACTTGGCACAGGGTCAGATGGCCACTGTCTTCCTGCCCCCTCTCTGAAAACAGATGCAGAGGAAATGGTAGAGTGTTTGTCAAGCAGGGAATACAGACTGGGGCTGCTGGGGTTGAACTTCCTTAGGCCTCCTGCTTTGATTGATAACCCCCCAAGTTCTTTGTTTCTCACTGAGCTCTTCTCTGTTCTGTAGCTTTGTATACTCTAATTCGAAGGATGACCATGCTGAGCTCAGATGCAGCAATGTGATGGGGGCCGATGTTAAGTGGACAAGGGTAGCCCTGTGATAATACCGCCACTCCTTTGGGTGTCCAATGAACCAAGCCCTTCCTTCTTTGAAGTCCCTCTCTCCCAATYCTCTTCCAATAACCATCTCAGATTCAGGATGA
Organism: Apodemus speciosus; assembly: GCA_002335545.1. Lineage (NCBI taxonomy): Eukaryota > Metazoa > Chordata > Mammalia > Rodentia > Muridae > Apodemus > Apodemus speciosus. The sequence goes on from BDUI01001039.1 coordinate 108,151, forward strand.
ATGTGTAGGCCAGCAGGAACCATTTGTCTTTTTGTTCCTGTGGGGGGAAAAAGCTGTATTTTCAAACACTCATTGAATTATCTATGGAAGAGGTGGGTAGGTGAGAGAAACACACATGCAAAATCCCTCCTGTGAGTCTGAGCAACACCTATGAAACCAACTGTGACACACCAGGTGTCTCTTCAAAGAGAAAAAAAAGAAGCAATTATCACCCCACCTGGATGGGCATTCCACCCTTCAGGTAAGCTGTTCAGCATTTGCCTTGCAGATAGTCTCAGAAACCTCACTCTCTCTTTCAAGTTTGGCATGGCTGGTGTCTTTGTGTGTATGCTGGCTTACTCTAGCCTGTAGGCTGAAGGAAGAAGTCACTGTCTCTGCTCCTCCCAACCCCATACCTGAATCTTACTACAGGCTTACACATTTTCTCCTAAGAGCTTTAGGGACAGAGACATAAAGAAAGAAAGAATGGTTGGGAAATGGCTTGGCCTTCCAGCATAATAAAACATGGGAAGATGTGTTTTGTCCTTTAAGCCTGTGATGAGCAGGGTACCAGGACCTTCCAGGCTGAGGCTGCTAGGGCCTTCCTCTGGGACCTGTGTTTGACATGCCCCTTCTAGTCCAGGTTGGGAGATCAGTTAGGCTGGTTTACCTGCTCAAGGGGGGAGACAAAGATGAGTGTCCTTATACCATGCCACCTTTGGGAAAGGTATTACAAAGGCTTTACAAAGCGATTGCTTGTGCTTTCCTAAACTATTTCCTTTCAGCCCCTTTTATTCACACTTCAATAGTGACACCTGAAATGCATTATTGTGGGCATTATAGAATGCATTCATTTGATTTGACTTAATATGTAAACATGCAAATCTAAACAAACTAGGTGCCGCTCTTAGCCGAACAAAAAGATTCTGCAGCTGGGTTGCTGTGTGGAGAAAGTTCTTGGTTTTTGGTACCTTCCAGAACCAAGTATCTCAGCCCTCTTACCCTTTGAGTCTGGTTATTGGTCACGAGTTCATAGATGGGGGATGCTCTTGTCACTTCCAGCAGAACTGGCTCAGCAGGGGTTTCAGGGCTGGATGTCACATGACACAAAGGACAGGATGAGGGACACCGTCCCTTGCTCTGGCACTCCATCCGGACTCCAGCTGCCATACGCTTGGTGCCGGAGTCTGACAGGCTAGCAATGTATTCTGGGAATGTCAGCACCTTGGGATCCCTTTCCCGCTCCTCCGACTCATCAGATGGGGAGTTGCCTGCCAGACACAAGAAAAAGGAACAGTGAGGGAGGCAAGATAGAAAGGACTGCCATGACTTGGTGGCTCCTGAGTTCTGAGGTCTAACCTTGAGAAGTTGGAAAGCGCCACGGAGGGAGTAAACTCTGTCATTCTGCTTAATTAGGGGCACGCATCTTCCCAGTGACATACAGAGTTGGAAATGGCCTTTCAAGTATGAGAATAGGTTGTTTCTTTTCTGAGAATCACTGGCTCCACTGATCCATATGGAGGGAGGTGTCTGTGGTATGTCCATTTCCCAGAAAGCAGATGATAGCAAAAGTGACTGCTCTATGCTTTGGCTTCTCCATAGCTCCCAGTTCTTAAATGAATGAATAACTACATGGTTTGAAGACACATATATGATTTCTAACATGCAGGAAGCGCTCAGTATCACAATCTTGGTCATAATTGCAACTGAGGTTTAAGGAGCCTTCCTATGGCATTGGAGTTGATCTCCTTTTACCATTACATCACCATTGCCAAGAGTCTACCATTAATTATACTCATTTCTACATATCAAGAAAAGACACCATCATCAAGGTCACAAAGATTGCGAAGCTTGGTATTTGAACCCAATTCCATCTGACTCCAAAGTGTTTAAGCCAGCATTTCTTGGCTGTATAATTAACTCATGTATTGAGAATACAGAGGAAAGTTTGGCATATTCAAAAAGATTTTTTTCACTGTTGTTTGCCACTTAGAAGTTAGCTACACAAACTCTTGATCTATTTTTGGTGACAAACATGAGAAGAGCCTACTAGAGAATAATGGCTTGTTCCCCACACAAGAAAGCACCATTTGCTTTTCTTCCTTCAGTCCTCCTGTTTATCCATTTAACTCATTATCTATAAAGGACTCTGTGGACAAAATCCTCCAGATTTCTTAAGCTATTTCTGACAGTTGGTGTCCCAAGCAGGAAATGATTTTGGAAAGACTGCTGTGCCTTTGGAGATGGTGGGTACACAGAATGTTCTGGTCTCCACTGGGTGCGTTAAGAATGTCATACTTGATGGGACACAGTGTGAACTGGTTGAAAGGCCTCACAAAATGGATCAGGAGGTGATTGGGAGATATGACTCACTGGCTTAGAAAAGCAAATGTTCTCTCTTCTGGGGTATCAAGAGCACCCTCTAGGCCCTCTCTTACTTGAAGTGTAACATGGGCCTATGTGGGAATGTGGTGAGTTTCCTAATGATCTTGATTCCCAAATGAATAGCATTATGTGAATAAGATACACTTACCCAGCTACTCTTCACATAGAACTTCCTCGTGTGTAAAGGGCACAGGACACACTCAGAGACTATGGGAGTCAGTCTATTTAACATTTATATTTTACTTAATTATAGATCCAGGATTGAGCTACAGTCCCTCCTGGATTGTAGGAAAATTAGACAATGGCACACACACACACACACACACACACACACACACACACACACACATTGAAAGTCAGAGGATGACATCAAACGGAGACCAGACTAACCAACCTCAAATCACTTCACCCAAGGGTTTATCCTTATGAATATTTAGGCTTCTGCATCTCAGTTATGGTTCTGCACGTTATCTTAGGCTAAGAATGGATTGCTAGCAGCATTTGAAAAGCCCATAGACCAGTCAAGACTTTCTATACCCCATTTTTTATCCGATTTCTTGTCTTCTTCAGACTGCTGAGTGACTGGTTAAAGTAGGTAGAGGTGGAGTAAGGTCTTTGGGCAGTATCTGGTGTCTTTGCAAAGTCTTCAGGAGGTTGGGAGCCTTTTCCTCTTTGGCTTTAACCACATTATCATCAGAGGCATTTCTGTAGGGAGCCACAGCCCTCCTTTGTTGAAACCCCACTCTGAACACTTGCAAATCTACAATATGAACACTAGATGGTGGTAGTTGATCAAAAATGACTATTTTCGGCGCTGCGCGACCACACCAGAGAAAATACATGTTCACAGTTGTAAGGATGGTGTGGGTATCTCACCATTTTTATGGCTCTTTTTCCTAACATACAATAAAAACTAAGAAGCAAAACAATTACAAATTATGTACCTCATATCTTCACGAGAAAAATATGAAAACCAGGTGACAATGACGGGATAATCGAAAGAAAGCTCATAAGAGAAATTTTTAAAAGAATTCTCCCCCAATATCCTTAATTTTGAGTAAAAAACAAGTTACTTCAAATGAGAAGTAATATGCCAACATTTTTCTTTTCTCTCACCTTTAAGGAATTTTTCCTAGGTCACTATCTAGGTGAATTGTATTGAAATATACCACCAGGGGGCGCTGTAAAGTGAGTGCTCCATAAGGCATTTACTTCCCTGCCCTCCAGCTGGCCATCATTAAAGCTTGTAATTGCTGTGAACAAGAGGGGCTGCTCCCCTCGCTGCTGTCTTCTGGCAATGCCAATTAAATTCAAGATGCAGTTAATCCCTGTCAATACTCGTCTACCCTACATTCTTGGCGAGCTTAGAGAATACAGTAGGGTGGCTGGGAAAAGCATGTAGGCAGAGGAGATGGGTGTTTCCAAATGTTCCTGTTTTGCTTTTTTCTTCAGGACCTTAGTCTCCATCTCCCTCCCACTCTACCCCTCCCCAATCAGGTCCACATATCAGGTCCCTGCTGGAGCTAAGGCCAAGGCCAATATACCTTGCTAACACCATGCTCACATGAGATGGAACTGTCTAGAAAGAGGCTGGATTTATACAGAGCAGTGAACAGTGAACTCCCCAAAGCCATCTATTCAGTCTCCAGCCAAGAATAGACATGTGCACGAGAGAGATTTTTCAAAGAGGAAATGCATTTTCTATGTGCAGTTAAAGATACAATTGGGAAATACTCCTTAAAATGATGGAGTCCATTGATGAAAGCCCATATAAATCTCCCTTACCCCAAAGAGAATGCCACCATTCGCTGCAAGGGAATGAATAACTCAGATCGGAAACTCTTCAGGAGAGCCTGCTCTTTATTGGTGGAAAGGTGGGAAGATGGAAAGCCACTTTATCTCCTATGACTCAGTGGTCCCCTCTTCCTATTGGCTACTCCTATTGCAGTCTTTGGACTACTTCTCCATCCTCTGGAGCCTAGGTAGATGCTGCTGGAATCTGAAACACTGTGATGCTTCTTAGGAGAGTAAAAATCTACTTCAGTAGACACACAGCCTTTGAACAAAAGAAACAATCTATAGTTAAGGTTTTGGAAGATGAAGACTGGCAAGTGTGTCATCTGACAAACARACAAACAAACAAAAACCCAAAACTAAACAACAACAAAACCAATACACTGGTGGCTCCTCACTGGTGGCTCCTCACCAGTGGCATTGCAGAATCCACACTTTTGTTCTCAGGGTGGTCTTCCTGTCTGGCTGTAACACTCAGCTTTCTTACAAGTAGGAGAATATTCAACCTGGAATGTAGTTAACAACCCTAAAACTGCAAAGCACTTTGCAAATACATTTTGCTATAAATAAGTGCCATTTGCTTTAGGCTAAATCTGTATCCTCCAGCACACGGTGGATGAGTTTCCCCAATAGAGTATCATGGTATGAGAATATTGGCATCCTTAATGCTCAGAGTCTCACTGTGTATGTGCCCATSGCCTTAGGCATGTACATATTGACCCACCTCAATTCAGGGGCCCATTACAATGATGAAAGTGACCAAGTCATTCTCATGCAGGCTCTGCTCTGCCTGTGTGAACTCACAGGTCACAAAGGTGAATTACTTGTTGTGAAGTAAATTGGTACAATTCCTGTAGGATTCTGAGGACTGCTTAAAAATCTCTCTCTTGAGCTAGTGCCTAAGGCAACGAGATGCTAATGACATCATGGCTAGAACTACACAGGCAGTTCATTAGGCAGCTAAGAAATCAAATGCAAACTAATCAGATCATAGCTTTGGGGGAGAGCTTCGGAAGGTTGACATGGGCCAGTGAAGTACAGTTCAGCAAGATCTACCAGAAGACTGCCCACCCACAGCCACTAGGACAGGACCCACCCCAACCTTTACCCCTATCTGCCGTGTGATGCCAAGATTCCAAGTTATCTCACATCACCCTCATCTCAGGTCTTCCAAGTGGAGGAACCCAACCTGGAATGTCATGAAAAAGCCTAAAATAGGTTCCAGTGGTTCTCTTCAAGTGGTTAATATCTTTGGAAAGAGTTTGAATTCGGTTGGGCTTGGACTGAACACCTAGTCATGCCATGAACACATATTCTCTGAGAATTACATCTTAGCTACAAAGGACATACACCGAGCACTTCCTATTGTTCCAGATGTCTGATCATAGCTTCCTGACACAGGGAACAGCCATTTTCACCTTTGATTTTCATTTCCCTAGTTTATCCATTATTTGTATCTGTGTATTTATCTAGATGTATCTAGAGCTATCATCTCCTCCCTGTCTATATCTTCATTCTTTGTGTATCCTGGGAAAATTATCCAAACATAGGCATGAATGATTGCAAAATGTCAAGCTTAAAGAATAGAAGCAAGCAGTTCTCCTGTCCCTTACAAGGTCCTCTTAAGAATCAAGTGAAAAATGCAGGCATTACTGTGGTAGCAACTGATTCTGTGGCTCTCTTCTGTAAGTGGTAAAGCCTGTTAGAGCATCCACTTATACAGGTTACATGATGTCATACCCAAGGTCCTCCTATTTGTGGCCAGCATCTCCTCCACACTCTCTTGGCAGCCTCTTCCTCTTCTTGCACATCTCAGATCAACAGAAGGGATAGAGGATGCCCCAGTTGCTGAAACAGTTCAGCTCAAATTCTCTGTCTGTCTGTCTGTCTGTCTGTCTGTCTGTCTGTCT
>BDUI01001039.1:114374-135118 GCA_002335545.1 Apodemus speciosus
AATATTCATTTAATATTAAATTACATTCTCTCCCCAGCCCCTATCCTCCATGTTCAATATCATGAAGGGGAATTAGCAGTTTTAAACCTGTTCCATGGATGGCCTCAGTTGTTGGTTCTTTCCTTTATCTCTTGTCAGTTGTATGAACTGGGACAGGTTCCATGACCTTCTAGAGTCTATAATTCCTTGTATGAAAAGTAGAAATGTCTAGACGGATTAATTCTTCACCAGTACAGCCTACAACCCAACAGCATGGTGATACAAGCCTGAAATTCCAGCACTTGTGGGATAGAGGCAGAAGATCAGAAGTTTAGAGCCATTCTTTTGTATGGGATGGGTACAAGAATCTGTCTCAAAACACCAAAAACAAAACAAGCAAAACTGCAGATCACAAAGTCAATCTTGAACAGGCTTTAGGACATAGCAAGTGTACTGTCAATTCATTTACTACGACCCTGCTTGTCCACTTACCTTGTTCTGCCTACAACCAATACCACAATATACTGAGTGACACTGCCTTGCTCTCCAGTACAAACACCTCAAGAGTACGCAAAACAAATACTTATTGAATGATGAGACTGTTTATTGAATAATGAAGCCTTTTCCAATGAATTGTAAATAAAGTGATTATGTCCTGCCTTCTTCAAATGACAACTAGACAGCTGAGCTTCAAATAACTTGGAGCACTGTTGTCTTAGGTTCATTTGAAAGGTTCTAGATTTGACTGAAATAGCAGGGTACCTAAGTGGTTCATTCCCACTACTCTCAGGTATAAAGAATTGTTCAGACACAACTCAGTTACAAAGATTTAGCTAAATACTGTAGAAACTTCATTCTGCAAAATCCGTAACCTGTAAGTGTGCATATCCATGTGGATGTTGAGCAATTTACTTACTGGAGAAGTGAGGATTCGGGCTTACAAATGGGAATAAGCAAAACAGTCAGCTCTGGTGCAAAGGGACAGCACTTAAAAAAGTGTGGTTAGAAAATCTGAGGAGTTCTCTCAAATAATACCTTCAGGAAGCAAAAGGTCAGGACTGATGGCCCAGGGCCCAGCAGAATGTACGCAAGGACTTTACAGAACGGAAAGCACCAGTAGGGGAGGGAAAGGGAAGGGAGTTCTGGTTAGAGCTGGAGAACAGATGCATTCCAGGCAGACTGGGAGTTTGGCCTCACATGTGTTTCTTCTCTAGCACGGAGAGATAGCTGGACTCTATCGGCTGACATAAGGAAGGGAGACACTTGGAAATCTGTACCTTCTACAGTTTTCCCAATCTCCCAGACTCAGCCTGCACATTGGGACCACTCCAGGGTCTCAGCTCTCATCCATCAATTCCCAGTAGCTCCAAGCAAGCAACATACTTAAATAATGGAAATCATTGGTTCCCTTCTGACAGATGTATTCAGAGAAACAAAACAACAACAACAACAACAACAACAACAAAATGCAACAAGAGTTTATATTCTTGTCCTTTCCTACAAATGAATCCTAAAAAGACCCTTTCTTCAGTGTGTACCTTTCTCTTGTTCTAACAATATCATGGTACATTTCAGATTCAGTCCTTTGTTATTTCATTAAGAAATTTCTAGAAATAGTGCCTCTCTGCTATCACCAGGCCCTGAAGCCAGTCCCTGGAGAGCAATATCCAAGGCTGTGGTGGAGTATCTGTCATTAGATGCCCACTGACCACTTCGTAAAGTGCCAACAGCTGGGGTATCCAAGGAACGATGTCTTCTGGAGAAGCAGATTTTTGTTTAATTGACACTTACCCAGAAAAAAATGCTTACTTTTTCTGCAGTCCTTGTTGACATTTTTCTTTTCTGAAAACGCAGTGTTCCAATTTCTTGCCTGCTTCATAAAGCATTGCCTACCAACCAGAATTAAACCTTTCCCCCCAGTGCCCCCAGGTGATGGTTTTGTTCATCAATTATGACTATGCAGATTTGGAAGTTAGAGGAGACAGAAATAAAATGGCATCAATGCCCCAATGGCTTTTAAAAATTGATAGATAACACACTGTTATAATTTCTTAAGCTAATCCCCTTTTCGTGGGCTTGCTTTCTAACAAATAAGTGTCAGCTTGYGGTCCCTAGCTAATTAGGTTCATGTTAAATTTAGATTTGGTGTAGGTACAGTATTCAGTTTTTGCCAAAAGCTGTTAGTCAGCTTTGGCATGGGAGTAGTGAATTCAATAATAAAGGGTCTCATACACTAAGCATCCCATGATGCCTCTTTCAGTCAATGACAATGACATTGGGGTCAAAGTTCAGTCAATGAAATTTTATGGTAGCAGCATTTACCAACAAACTATATGACAAACTTCAAAATAACCTTTAAAATTAATGTGTGACCTCCATCTGCACCCTTCTTTTTTTAAAAAAAAATCACAATTTTGTATAAAGAAATAAAAGTAAAGGTAACTCAGCCAGGTAAGCAACTTTTTCTGGAGAGTTTCTGGAAATCATCCTTGCACAGCCCATACATCTCAGGAGGGGTAAGGATCAAATCCAAGAATTGCTAGGAAGCACTAAAGATATTGCTGCAAAAACAAACTCCTCGACTCAGCCGCACTGGTAGTCCCCAGTGTGTAAGAAGCTGTCTTATGCTATATTGCACTGTCATGGCTCATGCCCAGTGTTCCACACTTGAATGTATTCAAGTCAATGAATTCTCAGGAATAGAAAGCAACAGAAATTATGTCCATCCTCTATCTAAAATCCCCAAAGGAGAGGCTAAACTTAAAGATTCACCACATGGGCAACACCAGAGAATTTCAACCTTAGCCAGATTATCCAGAATGGTTTGCTAAATGCCCACATGGGACTGGAAATGTGAGAGGCTGGGCTGAAACCATAGTCAATGAGACCTAGAAACAGAGATGCTTTTTTTCATCTCCTTTCTTTCATTCCCCTTTTGATTCTACCTCCATAATCCCTCATATAAGTAATTCAACTGGAATCTTTCGCGCGCACACTCAGGAAACATGGTCAACTGCACTTGGTTTCGTGGACCCTGTCTCACTTCCATAGAAGGGACATACCCAGTGCACGTCTTAAGAGTCTAGAACTGGTGTTCTGAGAAAACAATCATGGCCTTGGCTAATTGTGAGACTTCCTTGTGTGAGCCGTGAGATGTTAGGAATGGAAACTTTAAAACGCTGTATGATGTTACTGTTCAGTTGTCTCGGATAGCCTCTTTTTTTTTTAAATTTCTAAATGCCTTTCAGGAAAGTCAGAACCGATCTCCAAGATTTGTTCTTGCCAGGTAGTGACTCTCAGTTTCCTAAGGCTGCATTTACAAATCATCATCAAGATGTCTGAGTGACAAAAATGCATTCCCGACTGTTCTAAAGGATAAACGTGCAAACTGAAGCTTCAGTACAAGCCATGCTCCCTCTGAAGGCCAGGGAATGGCATCGTTGCTGCTTCCAAACTTCTGGAGGATCCCAGTACTTATTTTCATTCCCTGACTTGGAAAGCTGTCACTCCAATCTTAACCTCAGTTGTCACATGGCTTCCTTCTCTGTGAGTCTGTGACCAAATCTGCTTCTTCCTCTTATATGCTAGCCATTGGATATCTGATCTATCTTGAGTCCATGATGACCCCGTCTTAATGTAATTCCTTTGGCAAACACTATTTTTAAGTCAATTAGCATGATGAGGGAGCACACAGGCCTGGATTCTAGTCACCCCATCACTCTGCCCCACTCTTAACAATGTGAGTCCTGTGATACAGGGCTAAGGAGGTTTCCTGTACTGGCCATCTGGGCACTGGCCACTCCTTGGCTTCCTCCCAGGGCACACAAGCATTGGAAAAGGAAAACACGTCTCTGACTCCATCACCACCCTGCTGCCCAGAAGCAGCTGCGTGCAGCTTCCTGTCAATGTCACAATAAACCTGACACAGAAATTCAGAGTCACAGCCTTCGGGATACATAGAGCTGGTCTGGATTATCCCTGCTGTTTCCACACAGACAGAGTGGCATGGGTCGAGGCAGGGGGTAGACAGGGCTAGGAGACAGATGAAAATGAGGAGCACCTGCTGGATTTGCCATTTTCTAATCTCCATTAGCAGGAAGGCATGACGGGATAGGCACGTTCAGCAGACTACCTGGAGAGAGCCTCCATGCCTGTGTCTGGAGGTGTGGATGCAGGCTTTCCATCCCTATTTCTCTTGTGAGGCTGAACTGAGAAAACAGAGATTTGCCTCCGTAATATTTCAGGACAAGCGTTTTTCTTCTTTTGGGGTCCTCCGCAAGAAAGATCCAAGGGACATATGGTGAGGGGGGAACTGGGAAAGGGGAAAGCATTCAGAATGTAAACAATGAATATAGATAATTAAAAAAAAAGATCCAAGGATACTCCCAGAGGAAGAAAATAATATGACCCAAGAAGCAGAAAGAATCAGAGTCCTATAGAGGAAAGGGAGCTTCCAGCGTTAGCGCCCACCTCAGCTAATTTTAAGGACCCACCCATCTGTAGACTGGAATTAGCGATGCTTTCCTCCACCCACACCACAGCATTGCTCCCAGGCAGGAGACCTGTGTGTGTCCCTCTGGCTCTCCAGCTCAGCAGTCCATCACTCGCTTCTTCACGATGCGCTCTGCACTTTGGAGGCTGCCTGCCTTGTCTCCTCCCCTGTGTGCCTCTGCCTGTCTGTTTTCCTTTAAGCCTGGACAGGTGCATGGGGCAGGGATCCTTTGGAGAGTTCTGAAATAGGGCAACCCTGGTACGGTAGCATGGATTGCTCTGGCTCTAGGGTCAGTGAACGGAGCTGCATGTGGTGTATGTGGCTGAGTGAGGACAGCCTGCATGAGTTACGTGCAGGTGGGGAGTCTCTGGAGTTAGCTCAGCTCCATGGTGTGATATTCAAAGCTTCAGCAAGATGCTGCAGAGGCTGGTTATAAATATCCTTAACTACCAAATGGTCTAGAAATTTTTAATAAAAATATTATTCAATAATAATACTACTCCAGCCAGCAAGGGAATGTTGTAACGGTCTCCATTTTCCTCTGGATACTCATCTAGCTTCTGTTTTTCAAATGAATTTGGATGTTAAATCCTTTTGCTGCCCTGACCAATTTATTCTGCAAATTAACTATATATGACAGAACTTAAAGTCCGTCGCCACTTAGCTCTGCTTCGCTGAAATTTATGCTGCTTCTCTGCCTGCTGGAGCCGTAAGCTCAAATACATTGTGACTCTCGCTGGCAATTTGGGATTCTGCTCAGTCCTCTCACCTCTTGGTCCTCATCTCTTGAGTTCTAAAAAGTGCTGAGTGGACCAGGCTTCTTTCACCTCTTGGTGACCTGCGCCCTCTCTTCTCAGGTCCTCTGGTCTCTGTGGCTGCCTCTCTCAACCTCAATGAAGTTCTCATTATAAGATGCAGTTTTACGCAGGGTTCTAAGCTAAACCAGTAGAGAGCCTCAGACTGGTTTTCAGAAGCATGTGTTAGTAGTGGAAGCAGCCCAATGGTATGAGACAAGAAGGCTAATGGTTAGGACTGCATGAATGCTAAGACATTCAGATGAATATGAGAGCATATTTAAGAGAATATGCTGATGATGGAGGGAGGGCCAGTGCTGCCATGAAAAATCTGCACAGGAAGTCGGCTCGTCTTTTGTTGGACCAAGTGCAGAGTTACATTCATCGTGGGGAAGGCAGTTAGAATTGCAAGATACTGGGACATGTGGTCACATGGACACCATCAGAAGGAGATGGGTTTAGCATGGATGCAGTGATGCCTAGCAGCTCTCCGGTAGGCTATCTCCTAGATGTTTAGATATCTGGTGGGTTATCACCTAGAAAAGAGATCACATGTTTCCTGTGTATTTTCAGAGAGCAGAGTTCAGACCAAAGGCAAGACTTAAGAGCGAGATGAGAATTTTGTGSTTCGGATTGCACTGAGTACCTGCTTGGTGTCAGAAATGGTTCTCAATGTTTGTGGGGGGAAAGGCCAGATGGTTAAGGAAATGAAGCTCACTTGACAATGTTCCTTGATACAAAGAATAGTGAGGAACATGGCAGTGATGTTAGGGCTTGTGTTAGAATAATAGGAGACCCTTTGGTACACACACAGAGACACATTGAAACTTATTATACTGGGGGGACGTAGGCTGAAGGAAGACACCAAATTCCTTTAAGAATGACTTTTGTAATAATATTTTCAGCTTGCACAAAGTAGGTTAAACAGCTTTGGAGACTGCAAACTCATAACCAGAGATATTATTCATGTAGAATCTGGGGAGCCACTACTTGGGGGTATCAGCATACTGTAGGCATTTCAGAATGAGTTCTATGCCCACTTGAAAGTGAAATTTAAGCTCACTATTTGCAAATTAGTGGAGTTGGGTATTTGCATCTCATCAGGCACCCCTTGGGTGCTGACTGAAGCAGGCTTCAATTAATTTGTCCAGAATTTACTATTCTGGACAAGAGTAATAATTTATTAAATATTGCCAGAATACCTTATAAAATTCTTATAAACATTTCTAACAAAAAGGTTAAATGGTAGAATAGGTATTTATGGATTTCAGCAAGTTTTTGTTTGATGAAAATAAACAATTCTACTGTTTATGGAGATGTTTTTTAAGTATTTATGCAGAGCCCCAGAATGTAAAATAGGACAAATTTCAAAGCCACTGATTGCAGCTCTGATGACCTTGGCCTGAATTGTTCCTGAAGCAACCAAAGTACTTCCCAGCCAGGAGGCTTTGCTGGATCTGCATAGGTTACTGTCAGAAGAAACAGACTGAATCATATACCATACATAGCTAATTTGATCCCAGGATTTTACAAGACAAAAATGCTGTGTCTTCTGTCCTAATTAGTGACCATCTGAGTCAGAAGCATTCTAGATTCTTGACCAGAGAAGAAACCTACTCAATCTTTAAGTTCATCTTCTCATGAAGAAAGCACTCTGATGCCAGCTGTAGAGTGTGTGTGTGTGCCAGCAATCCAAGCACTCAGACGCTGAGGCAGGAGGATATCAGGTTCAAGTCCAGCCTGAGTAACACATGGAGCTTGATGACAGTCTGGGCTACACAGTGGCATCTTGTATGAGAGATGGAGAAGAAGGAGAGAGAGAGAGAGAGAGAGAGAGAGAGAGAGAGAGAGAGAGAGAGAGAGAGAACGAGAAAAATAAGAGAGAAAGAATCTGATGGAGAAATGAGAAAGGGCAGCGCTGCTATACATAGATATACAATGAGATGAGCACAGAAGACACAAGGAGGGGAAGATAAAGATGCATATTCTCTTCCCAACAAGGCTCCAGGGTGAGCACATACCAGTAGAGTGCCATATTAATTTTTCACTCAAATGTCAGAAGGAGCATTTTATCATTAGATTCAACAAGAGAGTATGGTGATTTTTGTGCTAGTCCTCAGAATTCTTAGAACAATGTAGAACTACTACTACTACTATGTAATAAATAATATATCTGTGTTTCCCATAGCCTTCTGCCAAGGAAAATAAGGGCTGTTATTGCTATTAATAAAACATGCCCAAGTTAGTAGCTAAGATAACCAGTAAGGGAGTTATTGGTTACTTGTTGGTCGTGCTACTTTGTCCATTCAACTCTCTGCTTACCTCGGCCTCTGTTCTGCTTTGAATATGATTAAAGTGTGTTCTCCAAAGTTTCAGATGTGCAGTCCTTCACACAGAAACATTAAAAGATTATTGGGGCCTTTAAGGGATAGCTCCTTGAGTCATTGGGGAGAAACTACCCTTGGGTGTGACTTAGGTAACACCTATGAGACCCTTGAGATGGTTTTCACTAGGATGGGGCCTGTTATAAAAGAGCAAGCTTGGACACTGCCCAGGCTCTTTGGCTTCTTGTCTGGTTTTGTCATCTCCACTTTTTGCTGGCACTCTCAATCAGTATGATGCCACGTACTTCAAGACCTTCACTAGACTCAAACAGAAGCTACCAACAATTTTGAATCAAATAACCATCTTTTCTGTATGAGCAGACAGTCTCTAGTGTTTTGTTATGGTAATTATATAAGAACTAATGCTTTTTCTTAAATATCTAACTCCCTTGAATGAAGACTGACTATGGAGCTACAATAACCAAGGCAGCAAATGTATAGTCAGTCAGTCAGTCAGTCAGTCAGTCAGTCAGTCAGTCAGACAGACAGACAGACAGACAGACAGACACATATCTCTTTCCTGCAGCAGAAGCTCCCAGAGTCTCTGGGGAGGCTAGATTCTCTGGGACTTTTGAGTTTAATCACAAGATAGGATCAGGAAGGTGTCTGTGATGTCAGCATGTATAAAATAATAGGGTGAAAAGTTCCCACTTTGGGAGGATGGATACAAAGTCAGAGCCACAGGAGGAAATTCAAATTGGGTCAGGTTCTACAACCTGCCTTCAAAAATGTGGCTGGAGAACGTATGGCTTGATATTAGATCCTGACAGTCCCTAGCTGTGTACCTGCAATGACAGGAGGGATGAGAGCTAGAATATGGGCCCAACTGTTCCTGGCTTTCCTACCAGAGACATGTAGCAACTATAGCCTCTTAGGGTGGGAACAAAGGAAGGAACTAATAGTKTGTAATGTTGTGATAATAGGCTTTCAGGTAAATTTGAATATGTAACATCAAATAAAACATATGGATCATTGGGTAAGAGTATTTGCTGAACAAGCATGAGGGCCTGCATTCAGATTCTGACACATATAAAAACCAGAGCATCACCACATATGTTCACCTGTAACCCAAACACTGTAGGAGACAGAGACCAAAGACTGTGGGGCTCAATGGCCACAAGCTAGGTCAGGTCCAGTGAAAATACTCTGTCTCAAATAATGATGGCCATGAGATCCTCATCTGGCCTCAGCATGCATTCACATAGATAAGTGTAACTGCACACATGTATGTTCATACCCCATATACCACAATGGTGAGAGGAGTAAGAAAAAGGAAAAGGAAGAGAAGGAGGAAAAGTGAGGAAGAAGAGGAGGAGGAAGAAAAGAGGTGAAAGAGGAAGAGGAGGAAGAGGAAGGAGGTGGAAGAGGAAGAGAAGAGGAAGAAGAGAAGAGGAGGAGGAGACTACAACAAAGGCATTTCTGACTTGACTAATGATGTCCTTATGGGCATCCCTACTGTGGAAATGTTTGTTCAGAGTGACAGGAGGCTTTTGTTCTCCAGGGAACCCTAAAATGGGGAACGAACATCTCTAGAAATTGTCTATTAGTCATTATTAAAGTGAAGAAGCAGAGAGAAACGAGGCTACTGGCCATGCTGAGCTTCATCTCAAATAAAAATGCTGTACTAGTAGAGTGGGATTAAACTCTGATCTTCAAACCCATTCTTTTCCATTACAAAGGATTCTCCCTGAAATGTAGCCATGGTTGGGTGATGCTTACACAGGGTGGATGGGATATAAACGGGAGCCATTAAGAACTTCCATTCTGTACCTTAAATAACTATTCATAATACTTAGCTGTCAGCACTAAAGGAGTGTTCAGATTCCTAGATTATCTTTTGTTTTCACAGAAATGAAAAATGCCTGCCCTTCTCTGCATCAGTAAAACCCAAGGGGTATCTTTACCCTGGCTACAGCTGGAATCGGAAACCTACAGAGAAACACACTCTAATATATTAAGTCATAAATTCTATGTATTTCCAAAGCTTTCAGCCATAGAATCTTGTATTTAATTTTCATTCTTGTAATAACGAGGCTATTGCCAGCCAATTCACATATTGTCCTTACAATACTGTAGTGTCAAAAAAATACACCTACAAAATGCAATGTCTGTTCTTGTGTGTATACACAGCATCCCCAGTTAAATACCCCAGAGCCAATTAAATGGTATTAAGATATATGGAAGAACTGGATCCCATTAAAAGGCTTTATCAGAAAGTTTATGATACTTCAAAATTATAGAGGCTCATCGAACAGGAAAGACATTTATGTTGCTGGGGCTTGCATTTAAATCTCCAGGTCAAAACCACAGTCATTTTTCCCATGCACACATCATTTTAGGTCTTTCTTGAGCTTCATTTGTCAGACTCCTAGGACTTTCCTTCTATCGAAAATTTCTTAACATCAGCAAAAAGTCACAAGACCCAAACTGGAACTCAACTCAATTCAATAGAGCAAATACGAAGTTATTGAATGTCTATTTACAAGGTGCTCTATGGTTTTTCTGAATATCCCAAAATGAATTATATGTAATCCCCACATTYAAAGGATCTATTATCTCCAAGATGAGTGAATACAGACACAGAAAATATAAATGGCATTTAAAAAATGCATCATGTAATGGGCAGGTTCCATCAGAGTGCTTGGAATGAGAAGGGACACTTGAATGGCTTCTGGGACAGGTCTCAAAGGATACAAGCCTCCTTTAGGACAAAGGAATTGCCACTGATAGCAGGAGGTGGCAGGCTCTTTCTCTAAAGGAAAAGAATGAACATACTTTAGGTTTTATGATCAACTTGGTCTTTGAGGTTACACCTCCACAGTATCCATAGACGACAAACCCAACTACAGACATCTAGTGAAAGACCACATTTGTTCCAGTAAACCCTTGCTTACAGATCCTAAAAACCTAACTTGTACCTAATTTTACGTGGTTTTCACATGTTTTCAAGTTTAGTTCTCCATTTTATTTGTATTTTACAGCTTTCAAAATATGTCATTACTATTCTTAGCTTGCAGGGCATTTAAAAGTTAGCAGCAGGACAGAAGTGCCTATGGGTCATAGTTTGTGATCAATCTCTCCTCTGCTGATATTTTACTACAAAAAGGCTTTATTATACCTATCCTCACTGGATTCTTAGATCTGATTTTGAGATAGGAATCATTATTTTCATTTATCAGACTTGCAGATAGAAACCTTAGGTCATGTGTGTGGGTTTCAAAGGCTTTGCCACATTGCCTCCTCATAAAGGTTAGGAACACATGGAGGTGGTGCAATGAATGTTTTTTGTTTGTGTTTTGCAGAAGCATTTTGAAATCTAAGCATTCTCCTTACTAAGAATACAAGGTTTTCTTGAGGTGGTTCACAACCCTAGAGTCATTTTAGAATCCTGTGTTCATCAAGTTCTTTCTTTAACAAGTCATGGCCGGGATGGGTAGAACACTCAATAAATTTTATTTCCAGAATATTACCCACAAATTTGAAGGGAAAAAACTAGTCTTTCAGTATCTATTGCAAAGTCTCCCATCTCCCACAGTGGGCCAGAGTCATATGTGGAAGGTTGTCTGAAACAAGTGGTGAATATTCTTGGAGATGGAAATGTCCAAGTCACTAAGTTCTCTCTTTATATTTCTCTCCATTTTGAGGCACAATTCCCTCTTGCTTGACTTCTTTGCGTTATCTTGTTTAAAATCAATTTCCTGTACTAGAGGAGATGGAGGAAAGGTAGAGATTATCAGGTTCTCTCCACCATTTGGTATGATTACCCCAGTGGTGGTCTCCAGCCTTCTTAGATCATTTTCTTTCTCCGAATGGAGCTAAACTATCCTTGCAACTGTCTGTGGGATTCTCACAGACGTAGGCTCACCCTGAGCTGTCAGCTCTTTGATGACACAGAAAGACTCATTAGTTAGGACAGATCTATTACAGATCAACCCTGCATCCAGCTCTGGGCTAGGCCCAGTGGGGGAGTACAGACAGTAAATCACCTTTCTTCAGAGAATTTATAGTCTATATAAGTAGAAGACCAAGAACACATGAAAACAAAATAATTCCAGCTTCTCCTTATTTGATATTATCTATGTCCCTGGAGTGTATTCAATCAAATAAAAAATATTTGTAGACTAATAATCAGAGATTTATTCAAAAGGATTATTGCCAAGGTACAAGTGGCAGAGGTATTGTTGTCAAAGAGAAAGAAGCCATTTCCATAGTGAGAACACTCTGATGGAACCTACAAGTTGCTAAAGTTACTTGGGAAGGCTTTTTACTTTTATAGAGAGATGTAAACAAAGCTAGAGATAATATGGTATGTGGGGATGTTATAATTGGATAGAAGATCTCAGGTTAGCTTCCTCTCTGGGCTACCTAGCTATGTACTGATGGTAGGCCAGAGTTCAGAAGATGAAGAAAAGACACTAAATCAGATGTTGATTAACAAACATTCGATTCCTACTGGCTGATGATATTAGCAATCCAACCAATCATTTCTGAGACAAAGATGAGGAATTTGGTAGTCGGCCTTACAACCTTATGAAAGGCAAATATGGAGTCTTTACCCGCTCCGTGGAAGTATCAGAGAGAAATGCATCTCTTCCAGAGCACAGCAGGGTACAGGGATTTCTTAGTCTCCCCACAAAATACATCACTGTTGACTCTCACTTCTTGAACCTTCAGGTTAATGCTGAAATAGTTGAACTTAGGTCCAGGTCTGACCCCAGAGTATATAATCAGTCCTAAATTATAGGGTAGCAATTGGAGGCATAGGAAGAAAAGCATGAATGTGGAGCTGGAGAGGCTCTCGGGAATAAATGGAGGGCCATGTTTTGTAGAAGAGTGGAGGCTCCATAGGTTGCTAGGGCACAGTATATTCCTCACAGAGGGGAGCAAGATTAAAAACTCACAAAAAGAGGGCTGCTAAGAAGTTATTAGTTTAACTTGGTGACACACGCATGTTACAGAAAAGTATAAACATTAAAGGTACATGGTAATCTATGAGATAGGCTCCTGAAGAACCAGAGCAGTAACAGAGGGTTTGAAGCTACAGCTTGGAGAAAAACACTTGCTAGAAGCTAAGGGAGCCTGGCAAGGGGGCTAATGAAGGTAAATGACACAGCATCACGCCTTGAGCCCACGAAGTGAGTGAATGAGAGACCGGTTAAAAGACAAGGACAGACACTCAGGATTATAGTTCTGGGAGTCAGACTTCCATAGTTGCTGTGTGCAATGAATGAAAGGCAAACCAAAGGGCTACTTCGGGAGAAACAAGAGGATCCCATGACAGAGCTGAGGAGTGCTAGAACTCTCTTTTTAAGCTAAATAACAGCAAAAACTCAGATTTGCTTGATGTAGTTTTATAGAACTTTTGTTTACAGAACCTCAGAATGTTCTTATGTCTAGAATACCTTAACAACATTATTGTAGTAAAAGGCAACCGCAGAGGTTTTCATGCTTTGAGATGGTAAGAGAGCTTGTGTCAAAATTAAGCTCATAAATCTTCAAATCTTATAAATCTTCTAAAAGTCTTATATAGGAGGAAATATAGCATGTAGTGTTGGGGAAAAATAATTTGAACATTGAGCTCAGCTCGCAAAGAATACCTTGTTGAACCCATGTACTATGAAATCTACTTCGGAAAGTCCTAAGAACCTCATGATTCTATTGGCCTTGTGACTTTCCAGTACACAGTATTTTTATTATTACATTATGTAAATGAAAACTCTAAGGATGGGGGAAGTTGTCCCTTAGTTTGAGGATTATGTAGCCAGCAAGGGTCTAACTACAATCTCCCCAGCATAGTTTAACAGGTCCCTCCACCTTATGTATGTGCAAAACCTTCAGTATCAGAACTTCACAGCTGAATCCAGAACACCTGGCAACCTGGTTTTTTGTTTGTTTGTTTGTTTGTTTGTTTGTTTTTTCTGAGTTGTTCTCAACACTTTAAGAAGTCCTTGCTGGATTTCATCTACTGTGAGCCTGCTTGATTCCAGCTTCCAATCTATTGGCATTCTCCTCTGGTCCTACACGGCTTCCGGTGGTATCATTCGGACTTTAGATTACTCCTCTCCCTTTGTTCCCTAGAACCTGACATCTATAAACATGACAACAGAGGCAGAAAAGGGCACCATGAGCAATCTCCTGCCTCCTAATGCAGGCTGGTATGAGGGGGGAGGGGAAAGGAGGCATGGATGTCTTACACATCCCTGGAATTGACATGCACCAGGCTAGTTCTCACAGTTGCTACCATCAAGAACCATTTAGTGTTAAATTTAGAATAAAAACCAATTAAAAGATAACAAGGAAACATATGCTCAGAATAGCAAGAATCAAACATGACTGCTAGCTGCTGCAGGAAAGAGTTTGTACGTTTTACTAAACTGAATTTCCTCTTACTCATTCTCAATCTCTCACCCACATTCCAGATTCATCACTACACAAATGGCTGGGGGGGGGCACACTAGAATTTTTTACTACAATGCATGCAGTAACCTGATCCTGGAAACCAGAGTTTTCAAAAAAAAAAAAGTCCTGCTGATACTTTCCCATGTCTTAGACCAGAGGAGTCTGGTTAGTGGTTCAACAGTGTGTTAGAACAGTGACATGGGCTAGGTTCAAGGAACTTCTAGTAGGGATTATCACCACAGCACTGGTAGCTAATGAGATTAGCTACCAGTTTTCTATTTCTTCCATCTACCTCAAGAAGATGTGCCTGAAGTTTGGGAGACCGGGAAAGATGCTTCCTCTCTAAACCCAGAAGGTGAGGTTGTTTTTTGTTCTAGTTCTTTCTATATTGCTATGATAATGTACCAATCAAAAGCTACTTGGGGATAAAGAGTTTATTTGGCTTGAAATTCAATGGCACAATCAATCACTGAGGGAAATCAAGGCAGGAACCTGGAATCATGAACCTAGAGGGAGAAATCACATAGCAAAGTTGCTGGCTCTCTTTGTCTCAGTCTTTGCCTCTATCTCTCTGTCTCCCTCTGTTTCAGTGTGTTTTTCTGTCTCTCTGCCTCTGTCTCTCTGTCTCTCTGTCTCTGTCTCTCTCTCTCTCTCTGGCTCACTAGCAGGCTCATGCTTATCTAGCTTTCTTATAGCGCCACGGACAACCTGCTTAAGGATACCCGCAGTGGTTTGGACTCTCCTGGATAAGTTACTAATAAAGACATACCCACAGGCCAATCTGATCTAGGCAATTCCTCGGTCTAGGCTTTCCTCTCAGACAACTCTACACTGGGTCAATTGGCAAAGCTTACCAGGCCCCTGCCTTCATTATTACCAGCCTCCTCTGCATCCAGAAACAAGTTGTCACAGAGCACAGTTCTGGTATCCAGAAACTCATGCCAATCAGTTTAATGCCTTTGCAGTCTTATGAAATGTTGGTTTGGGAAGTTCTGCAGGGGCTATGGTGGTTTCCTTTAAGTCTTCTTGGGTAACTCCCAATGTTCTGTTCTGCTATGGTTCCCAAAGACCTTGCCCTCCATACCATAGCCAGAGAGGCTTATAACTTGGCAGATTTCCCTCAACTACTGTTAAATCCACAGTCAAATGAACATTGGTTTTCCCTTTACCTATCCTGGCTTTCATCAGTTCCTACTACCCCACGCCAAAATTGTTGGATGCTCAACTTCTTCTGTGGTTCATCACCCTCCAGTCATCCCCAGGATACTATTAGTTATACCTTTCTAAAGCACAATCAGATCACAAGTTTTCCTGCTGACACATTTCAGTAATGTTAAAGTAACCGAAAGACAAACATCAGATGAGAAGATATTGCCAGCTGACCCCTGCACCTCACTTAAGTCTCTTGGGACTCCATATAGAGTTGGCATCTTCTCTTCCTGGTTTCACATGCCAGCCTGTGACCAGTTCAGTTCCTGGTATTGGCAATATTGAAGTTCCTTCACCTCCATCACTCAGTTCAGACATTTGTCTTTCTCAAGCCTAACCCAGGCTAGACCATATCCTGCTCTTTTTGTTTTCACAGCATCAGTAGCCCTCAAACTTCATTGTAACTTCTTGTTTATTGGTGACTGCCTAGATATCTTGTGAACAACTTGGAGGCAGGGCCTACTGATGATTCATCAAAGTATCCTAAAGCCCAGCATTTTACACAGGTCTGGACCCTCATTCACACTTAGTACAGATACTTTCAGAATGTAAAATGTGATGACAAGGAAAGAACTGAACAGAGTAATGATTCCCTTCTCTTCTGCTATCATCTTAATATTTCCTAGTAACAATACAATTGTCATGACTGATCTGATATCCTCCTGAAAGGAAGTGGCATTCAAGACACATCGAGAAACGAGAAGACATGCCTAGGCAATAAGCATATTTGGGGTAATAGGAAAGTAGAAACAATAGTTCTTTGAGACTAGGATGACAGGTAATCCAAACTTGGCCCCAGGTTAAGTTCTACTTTCTGTGTGACCCACAAGCTAGAGGCTTCACCTGTGGGCCTTGGATCCTCCCCTCTAGAGCAGTCTTTGTCCACTGGCAGGGTACCTCTGTGAGCCACTTATAGATGATCCCGTACCAGCTCTGACTTTTCTTAAGCCATTTTACCTGGTGCAGAGGAGACCTGGACCTGGGATTAATGACCTCCTACCTAATGTTCTGGATGGAGCTGCATGGCTCTGTCTATCAATCCTCGGCCCTTCCATCTTCCCTAGCCAGGCTACTGTCCCATTGCACACATTACCCTCTCCCACCTCAAGAATTCCTACTGGCCACTGGGTCCCCCAAGGATGCCTTTCCCTTACCTAGCTCATCCTACATAGCTTGGCACATGCAAGGACTCAGCTGGACCTTTCTGATCCCCTCTAATGTGAGTAGCCTGACTTTATTCATTTCCTCCATAGCTAATTCAAAACCCGTAATCCTTTGCTGTTTATTTTCTTCTTTATATCACACCTCTTCCATGACCTCTATCTCTAGCAGAGTAGYGATTGTTTTTCTTATACAGTGTTGTTTGCCCAGTAACCATAAGTTGGAGACTATTCACTGAAGGACTTAAAAAAATAAGAGTAAAAAAAGAAAGGTCAATTCCACTGTTTTGTTTTGTTTTGTTTTTTAATTTTTATTTTCTGTTTATCTGTGGACCCCTGGTGATCTCTACAAACCCAGCAAGTGCGGGGTATGTGATCTATATGAACCCAAACACACTGACAACCCTTGGGGGAAGATATTGAATACAGTTTAGAGGATCCACACTTTATTCCCCACATAACCCTTTAGAAGGATTCAGGGGGCTGTGTTTCCTGATTATCATCATCCCATTACTGTGGCCAATAGCTAGTGTGAACCCACTGTGAGCAGGATCTGTGACATCACCTGGGAGGGGGGGAGATGCAGGGAGTGGGATGATGCCTGCTTTCTAAGAAAGGGAGTAAACGTATTGAATGAAAATGCATAGAGCTTAAAGGCCCCCAACACATCAATATCACAGAGCCAATTACCGCTGTAATCGACAGACTGACAGGAGGGAGCATGGCCGCCAGCCTGGGCAGCAAAGACACATACAGAATGGCTGTACCAAGACAGTATAAGCCCTATCTGTGGGGGATACCGCAAAGCACCACAGAAAGATACAATGCCAAGGGAGTGCCACTGTCGGCTTACCACACATGCTTTCTCTCTGCTGCAGGCACTCACATTTCACCTCCAAAACACAAGCTTAGATTGGCAGGTTGTTGTTGTTGTTGTTGTTGTTTGAGAAATTGAACTGGAGAACTACATGTTCCTACGTTTCTTTTTCCTCATGTTTGCCTTGCTTTTTAAAAAATAAGCACCCCATATTTTCAGTTGTTCTAAATTGAAGACTCATAAGTTCTAAATCAGTGGAATGCACACTTGCCCTGCCGGGGTGTAACACAGTGGTCGGGTTTTTGAGGTTATTTGACTTAATGGAATAGTCRGCTCCTTTTAAATTATATGGTGCTTTAAGGAGACATGAACAAAACCGGCTTCAGTGCTTTCAGGGTACCCAAGACAGAGGCCAGCTYGGAAGGCTACGTGTCTCAGCATGGCCAGGATGGCTCCAGCAAGCACTCAATGGCTCTGGCAAGCACTCAATCTTAAAATGCTTGTCAGCTTCCTTCAAGCAAACCTTCCAACACAAGCTCCTGGGCTTCCCCATAGTTCATCCCATCAAGGACACGCATTAAAGCACCATGCATGTGACAAACTGGGCTCTCTGACAAAGCATTCACTCAGGAGGGAGTATGTTCTGAACCATGCACCAGCCTTCCTTGCTTCTTCTCAGGGACACTTGGAAGGAACCACAGGCTCTTTCCTGACGATAATGACTAGGCAGCTGTTAAGTTTACCCTCAATGTTCCCTGTAGGGAGAGTTTAAGGAAGGAAGTGGATGTGATTGAAAAACCATCCCTACAAGTAGCACAGATGAAAGAGGTATACCAGGGCTTTGGGGCTATTGTAACATGAACAATCTACATTTCAAACAGTTGCTTAGTACCCACTGGCACCAGGTGTGAAAATAATGTCCTTAACTTCCTTTTAAAAAAATTACTTACTTGATATATATATGTATATATATATATGTATATATACATATATATATTCTGATCTTGTAAACATCAATTTTTTTCTTATGTGTTTTTAGTCCCTTTATTTTCCTTTATTTTAAATGATATCTTCTGTTCGAAGGACTCTCTAACACGCCCAAGCTTGGCAAACATGATACCTGTAGGTCTTGCCCTCTTCCCTTCCCTCTCCCTTGCAAAATCTTTAGATTACATCCCTAAAGCTCACCACCAAGATCTATTCACTTGTTTGGCCACTTCCTTATGCCTGACTAAAAGTCCAAGTTTCAACTATCAAAACCCAAAGGTCCAGCARTCAAACTCATTCTTTGGCAACTCTGGCTAACATGTCCAGCCAGGACTTACCAACTTTTCCTAACACAGACTTCCCTTTTTTTCTCCTTAAAAAGCACTCCTGCAGAAATGCTGTTGCTAACTTTGCCTGATCAAGAGGCATCACTTCTTGCCCCTCCAAGGTAATAAATCTCTTTTACACTGAGAATTTGGTATCCGGGTGTTATGTGCCAACCCCGAGGTGAGGTCCCTTTCACATTAATGGAACCAATTTCTAATGAGTTCTATAAAATTAAAGAAAACTCTGYCTCTGATATCCAAAGGGCATAACCTGGAAGTTTTCTAGAAATAGCCTGTGACCACACTAATGTGAACTTACAGGGAARTGGTTCTCATGTGACCTGGAAATCATAGTACCTGTGAGGCAGGGGTAAGAAGACAGGAGCCAGTCTGGGTTACACAGAGAAATCCTGTCTCAAAACAAAAAGTTAAAATGTAATTCCAAAACAGGATCTGGAAGTTGGCAGAAGAAAATCCTACTGCAGATTTCCTACAACACTGACTGGCAACCCCTAACTTAGAACAACAATCACAAATTGAGGGTCTGCTGTGAATTGAACCTGTTGCTGCTGATGGCTACTTCTAGTCTCTCATCTTATCAAATGACTTCCTTTTCCAGTCTAGCCTGCTCTTTTATTGCCTGCCTAATTTATAGGCAGGACATAACCATCCAACCTTCCCGTCACCATGACAACTCCCATATGTGATGATGACCTTTGGAGATCAGAGAGGAAGGTGGGTTCTTGGAGCAAGCTGCCTCTATAGTATGGAAGGGCAGGGCTAGGGATGGGAAAGTGTTTAGAGGTGATCACTTAAACAATATCTAGGAGTTTTTCTTAGAAAATATGATAAGCAGGAGGAGGAAGAGGAAAAAGAGGAAGAGGAAGAAGGGGAAGAGGAGGAGAAAGAAGAAGAGAAGACCGGTTTAGACACACACTCTTTGAAGAAAACTATTGTTTGGGTGCATGCTAAAGGCTATACATGGTGTGGCACATTTGCAAGGTGTGGGGCTGAGAAGCTGAGGATGTAAGGGAAGTAGCCTCATTTGACGATAATGGGATTGTATGCTGTGCTGACACCACTATGGAAATTTCTCAAAACCTTTAAAACAACCCACCAAAAGAACTCTGTGCCCTACCATAGAGACACCTCTATATCTACATTTATGGCTTTCTTCATGACAGCCAAGACACAGAAGCAGTCTAGATGCCTATCAACAAACAACTGAATGAAGAGAATGAGGTACATCTATACAATGGCAATCTATTCATCTAGAAAAAAAATGAAATCATGACATCTGCAGGATAACTACTGGAACTTGAAACCATCATGTCAAGAATAATAAGCTTGACTCAGAACAAAGATACTAAATGTTTTCTCTCTTGTGCACTCTAGATTTTAGTTTTTATATACCTGCGTGTATACTTGTGTGTGTGTGTGTGTGTGTTTGTGTATGTGTGTGCCTGCACACATGCTTGTGTGCGGTAATTCTGGAAATGGGGCCATAGAGGGGGAAACCTTAAGGTGATAGAATACACACGACATGCAAACAGAAGAGGGAAGGGGGAGGGCTCTATTAGGYAAGGGGAAGGGACACAGAAGAAGTAAGAAGGAGTTTAAAGAACAAAGAATGGTTGAAAAAAACCGCCATAAAGGAACTCATTACTTTGTATGCTAATTAAAAGCAACAAACACAGTTTGTTTTTTTCAAAAGGGAAGGTCTGTGCCTCTGAACATCCCATTAGCTGTTTCTGCTTGGAGGAAGCTTCAAAGGTTCCTAAGCATTTAAAAGGCAGTGGCACCCCTGYGGTTCCTCAGCGGGGCTTCCCTGGGCACCTATTCCACAGGGAGCCAGTGTTCACAACCCTTCCTTTAAAAGGACTCCAGTGAGATAGAGGTTTGATCCTTCTACCCAGGAGTCTGGTTTGTAGAGGATTTGTCACTTGTGAAATTGACATCATTTGTTTGAGGAAAAGAAAGGGTGGGTTTTACTGAAGATCCTTTAAAAGTTTTTATCTGTGACTATTTTATTCAAAAGAAGGGAGAGGAACTTCACATTTCATGAAAATGATAAGAACAACAGAGGGAATAGTAATAATCTAAGTCTTGGTGCAGCAAAAACAAAACCGGCAGATATTTTTCTTTACATATGAACCTTAAATCCATCCCATCTACCACTGTGTAACACAGTTTAATG
>BDUI01001039.1:174388-189039 GCA_002335545.1 Apodemus speciosus
ACACACACACACACACACACACACACACACACACACACACACACCATGTTACTAGTGGAGCTATTTTAGGACAAAATACTGCAAGCTGTCCAGAGTGATGACCTTGAAGGCAAAACAAAATCCTCAGTCACTGAGAAGGATGCAATTATCTTTATTGCACTGTAACTAACTTGGGTGGCAGTTCAGAGCATTTTAGAGATATTTCCAGGAAAAAAAATGTTGAAATGAAAAACTGAGGTTTTTCTTTCATARCTCTTGGTATCCCATTCCGCAGGGAGCTAATCACTCAAGCGACCCAGAAATAAATTTGGTTTCTCCTGTGTCTTCCTTCTGTTAAGATATTAAAATTTCAGGTTTTCTYAAAATCTTGATCTGACAACAAAGAGAGGCTGCAGTCAACTGTAGCTCCGCTCCCGGAAGTAGGCACAGTCCTTTCCAGGGGAGCACTTGTCTATAGTAGTTGCAGTTTCTGGTGGCACGGCTTGCCTAGTCTCTCCTCCTGGTTGTGGATAATCCTTCCATTTGGACCTTGAAGGAGAACCATTTGTCCAGAGAGTGCCCCAAGGTCAYATATTAACCCTGCTTTGCATAGGTTACATTTAGCTGTTCCAGAGACTTTATAAACTACAGGTTTAAGAAGAAAACTCCATCTATTAGAGTCATAGCCCTKCCCCCCACCAGGAAGATCTAATGAGTGACCTCATATTTCAGTGACCCCTAAAATACACAAGGTTAATCATCTTTCATGCGATGTTCATGGCTTCTTGAATCATTACTGGTCTAAGGCCTAATTTGCTAATGAGATTAAAATGACTTTTCCCCATTCAAATCCTTTTCTTTGCCGTCTTTCCCCCTCTTTTCCAACCAATGAGTTTTGGTTGATTAATTGCTTAGGAGGCTAAATTGGAACCCACAGACATCTCAGTTCCAGATTACRAAGTAGATACTCTGTTGGCAGAGGGAGATGAGTGATGGACACATGAGCATATYCGTGTCTCCTGGGAGCAGAGGGACAGATTTCAGCAGCTGAGCCTGCCTCACCTTACTTGGATGATTCATAAGCCAAGAGACCACATTTCCTATTGGAAATAGGTTTTTTTTCTCCCTATGTGGCAATCTCATACATTTTGCAAATGATGATTTCCACAATCTCTTGATGGGCTTTGACATGCTGGTTCAAGCCATGCAGGACTTCTCCCAAGGGGAAACGTGTGATGGAGTTAAATTTATATTTCAGGCTGCTGTGGTTTTTCTGCCCCCATTTCTCTGGAAACCTCCGAAGTGTATTCATTTACTTATTGACCTACAGAGAGAAGGAGAGATGCTCATGCCTAATGGTTTCTGCACATCTGCGCTTAAGCAAAGGTGAATTGACACATGGTATGGGAAGCCATAGYGGGCAGGCAGCATGTGGAGGAGGAGTGACAGGGTCACTGAGCAATCCAGCACTCWTCAGAGTGCAATGGTCAGGGAGGGAAGGTCATGTGTTCCAACACAAGAATTMAGGACTGCCAACCCYGATCCTAGCATGGCCACAGTCTTTATCTAGAAGCATTTACTGGGTATTCTCAGCACCAGTGTGAGCCTGAGGATGAGGAGGAAACGTGGGATTTCCTATTTCCTTTATTTGTGGAATAGCAGTATGGAAGCCTGGGAAGAAGGAAGGGGCTTAAAAAGATGGACCAGTCAGTAAAGAGATTGTTGCACAAGCATGAAGATGTAAATTCACATTCCCAACACCCATAAAAAAAGAAGCTTAGTTTGTATGGATGTCTATGATCTCAGGGAGATATGCATATAAGGATTGCTGGAGCTATATGGCCTTTAGCAAGGTTGTCTCATTGGATTCTAGCTCTAGAATTAGTGATAGATCTCCTCTCAAAGACTAAGGTAGGAAGTGATGAAGAAAGACAATTGATGTCTCCCCTTGGGAGAAGTCCTGCACACACACACACACACACACACACACACACACACACACACACACACACACACACCACACAAACTAAATTATAAGGAAGCCTTCATGAAAACTGGGGCTAGGGTGAGGAGACTGAAATTCTTTCTGCTACATCTATTTAATTTCCATTGTCATTAGTCATAGAYGGTTCATCCAAATTTGTCTGTGATAAAATCATGGGAATGTAAGACAATACCACCTTACATAGACCAAAATACTTTATAAATATGATGAAATCAAGGATCTTGAGATGGGGGAATAATCTTGAACTATTTAGATTGGCTCAATGTCATCACAGGGGTTGTTAAAAGTAGAAGGATGCAGAATGGAAGAGAAATACACTATACAATAATGGTTAGAAAAATACAGTATTGGGCTGGAGAGATGGCRCAACAGTTAAGAGCACTGACTGCTCTTCTAGAGGTCCTAAGTTCAATTCCCAGTAACCTCATGGTGGCTTACAACTGTCTGTAATGAGCTCTGATGCCCTATCCTGGTATGTCTGAAGACAGTTACAATATACATATAATTAACAGAAAGAAAGATACAGTATTTCTGACTTTATTTAGAGGGRTACCAATAGACCTCTGAACTGAGAAAAGTATATAAAATCTAGAAGCTGAAAAGGGCAAAGGAATTAATTATTTCCAAAACCTCCAGAAAGGATACACCCCTGATTATCCCTTAATTTCATCCCAGTGAGACTCATCCTAGTTTCTCATGTAGAATTGTAATCTAACACATTTGTATAGCCTTAACCCACTAAACTCAATGCGATTTGTTTCAGCAACAATATGAAGGTGTTTGATGTAGGAGAATTTAAGGGCAATGAATAAGGTCTGGCCATTAGTAGTGAGTGGTAGCTTCATGCTCTGAGAACCCTCCAGAAGCTTTCATGGCCCCGGGTTGTTGGAATATAGTCCTATTTTGTAATGGTGTGTTATGATTTGCACAAGGCTATGCCTTTCACAGGTATTTGTTTTCTGTCCTTGGAGACTATAAACAATAGCAATTAACCGGGAACAATTATCCCCTGGGAGTTGATGCATAACTCAAAGAGCCTTTCTAGGAAGAATGAAGGTTGAGCAGCCCATGTGGCCATAACATGAATCCTACCTGTCTGTCTTGAGTTTAAATTAGAAAAGTATACAGCTGCACCTTCTGTGAGGTCCACATCTCTAACTCCTTCCCAGGTTCCTGAAGGTTCATCTTGCTCTTGCTTCTCATTATTTTCTCCTTTCATGAAAATATGTCTTTCTTGGGAAGTCTTTTCGTTCAACTCACAGAGTGCAGAGTTGGGCCAATTTTTAAATGGCAGTAGGTACAGATTATCTTTGTCTCTGCCCTACCTCCCAACGACAAAGGACCACTCTGCTAACATAACAAGACTTGGTGACAATACAGATGCCCAGTAGACTCAGGTCAGGCTCAAAGTCAGATTCTTAATCATCTTTTCAGTCAGGTCACAAGCCTCATGATGGCATGTATGGCTCTCACAAACTTCACCCTTCTCAGGGACCATATGCTTTTAGAGATATGGTGAATGGAATATATCTGCCATTTGGCTTGGCTCCTTTCTCTCTGGGAGCCACATGGAGTAGTGACTTCAAAGAATTATGCTAATAGAGTTCTGGTATAATTGGGTGACTTTCTGCAGTGGCTCCAATTCTGCAAATGCATATTCATCAGAACTATTCCTGTTAGCTCTGTCTTACAGATTACAATGTGGAGACTGTAGGAATCCATCAGCACAGCTACATGCCAAGGGAGAGGCCAAGGATGGCCAACAGAAGGCACTTGACAGGCAACCCCGGCCCCTGGGGAATGGGTCCTGATAGAAAGAAGTAACAAGAATCAATTCCTTGTGTGACTATTCCTATGAAAACTATATGTGGGTAACTAAGGAGTGTGAGCATGGGAGGGTCACATAGGCGCACACTCAGGCCTCAGTAATTAAAATGACCCCAGAAAATAAGAAGAAATGAAAGATTGGAAGTCTGGGTCAAGGAAAGCAGGCTAGATGGTAGAAGAGAATAAAACCAAGAGTACCTCATCTTGGAGCCTATTTGAACAGTGAAATTGTCATCTGGGAAACTCAGGTGGGTGGAGCGGGACAAGGGAGGGGAGAGCACCGAGGGGCATCAGCTCACCTCCTGGCTGCACGTGGAAGCTATGACCTAACCAATACTGTCGCTATAGTTTGAAATACTTTGGATTTCCCCAAGTGCCTCCCTCCCCACCCCCATTCTTTTCTGTCCTCGGTAGGTACTTGACAGATTATCTTATCTGCCCCATAACTTCGTCTCTTCTTTGATTTTTTTCTACGTCCCCTTCTTTCTGAGCTAAGCCAGACTTCTCCTGGCTGCAGCTTAGTTGGTACCAGTTTAGTGAGGACACCATGGACACCAGATAGACATTCATCATTGACACTGAAGAGTTCCCTGAATGGAACAGATGCCCAGAATCAAGTAAGGAGGAGGGTGAGAGAGGGTGTTGGCTCGGCATCCTCACAGCTTCCCATGCTCTGGGTCCTCTCCCACATCTCAGCTGTCAGAACGGAAAGCTAAATGGGGCACCATACTCTCCCCAGGCCTGGAAGCTCCTGGCCCTTTCTCCCAACTCAACATTGCAGAACCTCACATCTCAATGAGTGCTCTCTACCTCCTCTGTTCTCACTTTGAACATCTTCCCTGACATCGTGCCCTGACCCAGACTCTCTCCCTTTGCGATTTCATGATTCTCCCCTCCAAACTTCAAAAGAAGGTAGGATTTAAAAGAGATGAGTGTGTTATGGGAGATAGTAATGCCCAACATAGAGGAACCAGCACCCAATGGCTTCATTATCTCTGGCCTCCATTTAACTTCCTGGTCCAGTACTGTCTTCAGTTCCATAACCTGGGAGATGGCATAATGTATCCTCGCCCCAAAACTCATATAGGAACAAAACAGAGGGGAAGAGGAAATCAGGAGGAATGACAGAGACACACACAGGAAGTGGAAGGGAAGGACATTCAGTTTGGGGTGTGGAATGGGGTTGAGATGACTTGGAGGAGAATTTCCTTTTGGGATGTCCACTAAGAAATAAGGTCAGCTGGATGCTTCTCTGCCTTTCTGAGCTAGCAGGCTTTCACCTGAGCATCTGGCTCCCAAGTCTTTATTCATAAAATCAAACAATAGAGATTTTGTTAAAAACTAACAAAACAAAACAAAAACCCATCACCTAGTAGTGCTCTGTGAAGACTCCTGATGGACTGATTAACTCCCCATTCTATCAAGAGAAAAATTAATTTAGATTAGATAGTGGTCACAGATTTGCTCTTGTATGATTATATCATGTGTTATCTCCCTGTCCCCCTCCACCACAGGACCCTCTATAATGGAAGAAAGAACATACCACACAACCAGTAGAGTCCAACTTTCGATCTGAAATGCAGCGAAAATTTTTACTGCAGCCTCCGTTATCTTTGCTGCAATCACGCACTGGCCCAAAGGAGTCTAAGAGGACCTCCAGGCTGTCAAAGGATGATGACGTCATCAGCTCCTCTCTGCATGAAGAAGCAATGGAGGCATCAAGGGATTCCAAAAGCCACAAGTGTTCCTATATTCCATGATCTGGTCTTGTCTACTTTTTCTGGTCTCACTCTCTTTTATGAAAAAAATTGAAGATTAACTATACTCAAAGTGTTGAACTAACAAATCATGGGCATTGGCCATATCTGGGAACTGAGCCAAATGTTATAATGCCTGGTCAAAGAAGGAGATCTGAACGTAGGCAAGGAAATTAAGATTTTATTGCCTGTCAGTCCTTGAGGTTTGTGGGAAGTGCTTACAAACTCTAATTTTATGTCCTTTTCCAGTGAATGAGCCTTGGGTTATGCAATATTGACCCAGATAAAGAGCAGACCCTGGCTATGTATATAGGGATTGCAGGCAGCTTGCCAACTTCAGCTTGCTCTAACTCTGCCTCCCCTGGTTTTGGTACCTTTGGGTGATTTCTCATTTCACCTCCTAAGCCACCCTGACGCGAGCCTCACCTGACCTCCACAGCATCTTCCATCACAGTCATGTCCGTCTTACACTTTGCTGATGGATTGATGGCTAGTTCAGCTGGCGGGATCACAAAGCTCTTACTGAGGGGCAGCCACATGCCTTCTCCGAGGGTATAGGTGAATCTGTATGGACACACGCACACACCAGGTGGTTACAGTTGGACAGAACTGCCCACTAGTATTCTGTCACTAGCTGCCTCCTCTTCAGCCTTCATGAATCTACAAGAACCCACATACCAGGTGACGCTRCTGGGACTTACACACCAAGCAGTTATGGTATCACATAGCAATGACACCAGARGATCCAGAACTCTGTCACCACATGCTCCTTTCTCATCTTCCTCATTGCTTCCAGTGCCCTTCAGCTGAGTGAGACAGTGTCCTTAGCAGGGACAGTGTGGCAGAGTCAGAGAAAGGCAGAGTGGCCTCATCTTTTTACAGCACCAAAGAGCAAAAGATCTGATCATAGTACACACTCACCCATTAGAAATGGCTTTTATCAAGTCATCGAAAGGGAGTCTCAGAATTTTTTCAGCTTTGAATCTGGGATTCCCTTGTGTTAAGTCATACAAACTTTGGAAGCAGTTTAATTGAGATGAGATGCTGGCCACCCCCATCCTCACCCTGGGTCTGTATAACTTGCAGTTGCAGCCAGAGTTTCTTGCTGAAAAGGAAGAAGTTTGCCTTTTCCAGCTTCTGTATGACAGGAATGGAAGTAACTGAAGTCAGGGGGCCTCCAGGGGTGAGACGAGAGATGAGCAAATGAACAAAACAGGCCCAGGTTTATCTTCTACACGCCTACCCACACCCTGAGCTAACAATGATAACTCGTGGGATACAGAGAAGACTTTTTAAAAACGTATTCTTATAACAAGAGCTAAAAGGAATAAAAGAATCAATCAGCATTTCAAGGGAGAGCTTAAGGAAACCAGGAGAAATTATTTGTTTGTTTATTCATTCATCTCATCTCAAAGACATTAAAATGCCCTGTGTTCACAGTAAAAAATAATAGTCTCAGGGATAAAAGCCAATGTGGGTGGAATATTACAAGGCGGTGGCAGCCTAGCGTCTCCTCCCAATTTGATGTGGCGGGAGGAACAATGGAAGGATATGTGCAATTAAGMAGAACCTCTGCACCAGCTCCATCAACATGCTGGTCACAGTCACACTCAGAGCCCTGCTCAGCTCTCCCCGAGCCCACACAGTCTTCTCTCCTCTCTGCATTACCTGAGATGATAGGAAATCAGACTAGTGCCTCAGTTTTGTTTTGTTTTGTTTTGTCTTTTAAAATGAAGTGTGTAGCCCACCCCTGAGTGCTGGCCACAGAGCAGATGCACACACTGGAGATGCACAGCTATGTGACTTCTTCTTATRACCKGAATGACAGTTCATCGCAGGGGATTCTGGGAAAGAGGCAGGTGTCCTGATTTGGTAGATATTTCTCCCATTTCTGTACTGTTTCTTAGTTCTCCACACTTCTGACCTCTCAACTTCAAGTGATATTTTGAGATGCTCTTACTCTCTAGGAGGCTCTCAGATCTTCTGTCCTCTTTGTATGAGGCAGTAGGCAAGCCTGTGACTTGGGTGATGGTGCAAGAAACTATTGCTGTATTCACGAGAAAATCAACCAGTAATATTTATTGAAGGCACAGCAGCACAGTCACACACACACACACACACACACACACACACACACACTTCATTTGGTAATATGGTYACACCAGGCTGAAGGTGCTCTGAGTCTGGGAATTAAGGATAAATGTGGGTTGAAATAAATGACCTTCAGGCGATTCTGTGATTTCATTTGTATTCCATAAAGAACATTCTTGAGGTGGCCCCTTACACTAGGCAGCTTGGACAAGGACAATACTAATATGTCCCATTTCAGAAGAACTACTACCACAGTTTGAATGACATCAGGATTACTGTGTTCATTGGACATTGGCCGTTGTCTTCTATTTTGATTTGAAAATAATTTTACTTGAATAACAACAAGTTTTAAGAAATAGTTGGAAGTTGTGTTACATTTAAGAAGTTGTGTTAATTATTTTCATGGAAGAATGGAGTTCCTGTCTAATCATCTCACAGTGTTCCTAAGGTGGGGAGTGAAATCTATAACTTGCCCCAACTGAAACTATTTAACACATTCCTATATGTGCAAGTTCAAAGATTCTGAGTGTGTCACTGAGCACATCTTTAGCTTTATCTGGTCCCAAACCTGCTTCATATTTTTATTCCCTCCATACCTTATGATTGTAGTTCCTGCTATTCTCATTCTTTTAATCACATTACTCTTGCATCTATTACTGTTTCTTTCTAGATTCTATTTTCTCTTTTCTTCACCTGAACTGAGTCAATTAAACAATCCTTTACCATCATTAAACCTTCCAGAAAGTATCCCAGATGCTTGGTCTTTAACACTCAGGTGGAGAAAAGGGACTCTCCTCTTTCTACATTACAGAATCTCTACTGCAGTTCATCCATGGATTTGTGCCTGGTATTTTTTCCAGGTTCACCACCACTGAGCAGAATGTGTGTTCTTGGGTAGCAGAGGAAGATTAACACAATTCCTAGACTGAGGGAGTCATTCCACAAATAGTMATTAACTATTCAATAGGATATTTTGTTTCCTTCATTTTCMGTGGTGTCTGGATGACATGTCATCAATGTTCAAATGTAAAGAATGTGTTGGCGAAGCTAATCCTGCCTGGTAAATAGGATGTGAGCTAACTTTTGAGTTTTGATGGATCTAGTGACCAAGATATTTTTTTCTCTGTGATTAACTCCAAAAACAATGGAGTCTGTTTTGGTCTGTGGTAGAGTCAAGGGGAAACCCTGTAGGTCAAGGCAAGTTTGAAGTGTAATGAAACTAACATTTATTGAGAATTCTCAAAAACAAGAAAGAAAGAAAGAAAGAAAGAAAGAAAGAAAGAAAGAAAGAAAGAAAGAAAGAAAGAAGGGAAGAAGGGAAGAAAGAAAAAATGAAGAGAGAGAGGGAGGAGAGAGAGAGAGAGAGAGAGAGAGAGAAGAGAAAAGGCACTTGCCAGAGCTCTTCATTTATTCTCAAGATAGCCCACTCAAGTAAGTACTTCAGCCCCATTTTACCAAGACAGCATCTAATGCTATAAGGATTTCAGTGACCTTCCAAAGGTCAAAGCTTTGTAGGAAAGAAAGATGAAGTTTTYCAGGTATGAATTCCAGCAGCTTGCCAGCCCATGCTGACTGGTGCATATGAATTTCTAAAACTTTCTTTCATCCGCAGAATCTACTGAACAACTCCAAAAACCAAATATAGACTAAGCTGTTAGGAAAAAAAAAGAAGCTGTGTCCTGAAATCTCATCTGTCCCTCATTCATGCAAATTTGTTAGGAATGACTTTTAAAACAGCACTCAATGGAAGCTGGAGAGCATCTGGATTGCTCTCCCACGTT
The DNA here is from genome assembly GCA_002335545.1 of Apodemus speciosus. Taxonomy (NCBI): domain Eukaryota; kingdom Metazoa; phylum Chordata; class Mammalia; order Rodentia; family Muridae; genus Apodemus; species Apodemus speciosus. Next base: position 183,829 of record BDUI01001039.1, read on the forward strand.
GGGCTCTCTGGAGACAGCTGGTGTTGACCACTGCTACTGAGGACTCAGCTTTATGCTTCACAGTCCTCTTGAAACCCAGATATAAATTTCTGTCCAGAGGCTAACACTCATTTTCCAGTGTTGGATAGAATAAGCCTGCAGTCTCTCTAGCTTGGTGCAAATGACAATGTGGAAAAACATAATAGCTCAGACTTGGTGTCTCCACCCTTCCCCAGGCCAGGTTTTTCTAGGACAAGAAGGTATTATTCTCAGGGACAAAGGTACACATTTGAAGAGAAGGTCCTACACACACACACACACACACACACACACACACACACACACACACACACACACACACTAGTCTGCACTAGTTCTTGGAACCAGAGAGTCCACTGGAATGGATGGATCTTCACATTGAGTCATTATAAGAAAGTCTTTGGTATGAAGATTCAGCTGGCTGAATCAGGACACTTTTGTATTTAGTTTGGGATTGGTGGTTTTCAAATTGGGTTTCACCATCCATATCTTTTCCTAGTCTGATTTCAAGACTTGGGAGATATCTAAATTGAGTATCTACATATACCTACCAAAGGCCTACTATATTTTCAAAACTGTAAAGCTCTGTATGGAATGTCTTTCCTCAAGAAGACAACCACCTCACTCAGAAGCAGATAGCCAAGCTTAAATGAGATAAATTCATTGACAATTTACTATGGTCATTCATTGGGAATCAGTAGAATAAGGTTTTATGGCAATGTTTGTCAACATGGCTGTAGATGAAATTTATCATGATGTGTTTAGAAAGTATTCATTCCCTGAGCATAACTCCCAGCATTTTTTAGTAAACTGGTTTGTGATGGGTACATTGATCCTTATAGAACCTAGGTATTATCACATAGGGTCAGAGATAAAAGACCACCTCTTAAATGAGTGAAAACTTAAAGGTAGGAAGCCTCTTTACCAAGCCTGTCAAGGTCATACCTACAGCATCTGAAATCATGCTTTGGAATGATGGATGCTGAAGAGATTACAGATATGGAGGCCTGGTTAGGACCATGGAAATATTCAATGTTTATATTAGGAGGAAAAGATGCAATCTTGCTGAATGACAAGAGTATGAGAAAATATTGGATATAGTGGATTGGATATGGTAGAAGGTAGATTTGATCATGGATAGAAAATTCCATAGGAGAAGAACAACTTATTTAACTGTTGAATATCAACACTCAATGGTAGAAAGATTTGAATGCCAGAATTTAAACTCTATTTCACAGGTTAGAGAAATATCCAGTGGCTTGGAATTGATCAGAATAAAATTATGAATTAGTACAACAGCAAATAACCTATTTTCATCACTGCCAGATCAAACTTCCTGGAATTGCCATGGGTAAATTGTTGAGTTAGATGCCAGAGTGGTTTTAATTTAAAAGTACCTCAAACTAAGTGAAGCAAACCTATTGTATTCATTTGAGAATAGGGTTACTGTCATGTTGGGGACCAAAATTGTTAATAACATATTGATCATCTCACTGGCTCCTGAGGCGGTAAAGTCATGAATTCAAACACACAGCTGCTCCCTCTTTAGTTCATGGCTGTCATATCCACTTGGCAGCCAGAAAGCTTGAAAACAGTGATGCTTGTGGAGATGGAACACATTTTCATATGCAAGTTCTGGTACAGTAGAGATTTAACCAGAACCTTTGGTCACTAGTGTTAATTTAAAATTTGTAGAAAATGGAGCTATCATTTACATTAGCTATGGTAACCAATAAATTTCTCCTAGCTTCCCCTTACTTCGTTTGTGCTACCCTCAATGGTCCTGGAAGTTGAGCAATAAGAAAATGAAGGGAAAGTCATCCAAACGAAAAATCATTGGCAGAAAATTTAAGACCMAGGAATCTTGTTAGTTAATTTCTCATAGAGCACGAACATTCAAAAGCAGGCTGTAGCCAGTGTCATGAACTTGACCCAACTTGCCCTGGGGGGGCAGTCTGGAGACTGAGGGGCAAGGAGAGGCCATGTATGGAAGTGGTCATGTAAATGTGAACTGTGGTTGTGTCCATTCTAACTCAGGAGGTCAAATGGCACAAAGCGCATGTGGTAGTTCTCAAGGATGCAGATGCAGGGGCAAAATCAACACAAAGGTAGCGCTAAAGAACACTCAGGCACTGCTTTACTGCACTAACAAAGAAGCAAGCTGTCCACCTGACCTCCACGGCTCACCATCTCTCCAGCAATGGCACACAGGAATTGAGCTCATTCTTTGACAACCTCTACCTGCGAAGGTCTGCTCAGTTCCTCAGAATGTGGGCTTGCTCATGAAAGAAGTCAAATGTCCTGTGCCGCTAAGCCAAGCACAATCTCTGACTCTAAGTAGGAACATGGTAAATATGTGTTAAGTGAAGGACAAACTGACTACCAGAATGAACAATAAGATCTTAGATTGGAAATAAGCTTATGTTCCAGAAAAGGCCTGGTGTGAATTAAATTTTATGAAAATTCAATAGTTCATGGCTGGCACCCAAATTCCCCCTTCACTTGTGAGTCTTCCTAATATGTGCTATTTATTACCAGATATGCAGGTAGAAATTGGGAGGGACTAGAATCATCAAATTTGATCAGGAGGGTAATAGATAAAAGAAAATAATAATGAGGYAGAGTTTAGAATAGAGGGAGGCAGGGGCGGGAGAGATTAATTTTGAACAACTTAAGACTCTATGAAGAAGGTGCAAATTAGATGTAAAGTGGAGAGGCAGAAACTGACATTAATTGCCTGTTCTGTGCCAGATTTTGTGCTGGGGACTTTCCCTGTATTATCTCACATATCCTTCACAATAATCCAGCCAGGCATGTAATATAGCCCCATTAACTAATGGGGAAGCTAGAGGATCTAAGAGTTTATGCACTTTACTGAGGCTCCCTGARCTGTCAAGGAATGAAATCGGACCCAAACAGAATCTGTCTGACTTCCTAGTCCCCCATGCTGCACTGGGTATGATCTGGGYCAAGTACATTAGTTCTAAGTAGGCAGAACACATCCGAGTGTTTCCTGTGTTCACCACTCTGAATGTTCAGTGTGAGGTGGAGCTTATTGACATATGCAAGCACATCCCTGGGCAGGAACTTACCTGAATATTTTATCAGAGGGTTGCTCTCCCAAAACCAGGTCAAAGCCGCGCTGAAATATTGTGTAAGGCCAAGGCCTAAAAGGAGAAACAACATTCAATTAAAGTCCACTCCACAAACACTCTCTTCAAGTCAGGTATCATGCTAGATCCTAGAGACTCCAAAATGAAGAGCACATATTCCCTGACCTCAAGAAGCTCACTGTACTGAGCTTATATACAACCATGAAGCCAGGAAAGGGGCCAAAAATAAGGTTAGTATAAAAACTACTGAACTACCAAGAAAGCGGAAATTAATAGACAGGGCCTTGCTAACATATAGAGCAAGATGGGATTCAGCCATAATTTACTAATTTACACTCTTTCTGTTGTACATTGCCCTACTTAAGAAAGATGGGGAAGGGGCATAATATCTTTAAAAAGTCTAGTTCTTTGGAAGTAGTCATTTCTTGATTTAAAACCCGCTCTTCCGTAGAGCCAGCAATTTGAGTAAGAGAGATAGTTTCCCTTGTTGATTCTACTTCCTGGTTTGAAACAAGAAAGGGTTAACAACAGCAACTTTACAGACTCTCATGAAGATTAAGGATATTTTTAGGTCAAGGGCCATAGATCAGAGTCTTCTGTGTTTCTGGTCCTTACTCAAAAGGACTCAAGGTTTCTTAGTGTTGGAGATATTCCAGATATATCTAAACATTTTANTATTTATTTATTTATTTATTTATTTATTTATTTATTTATTTATTTATTGGTTTTTCAAGACAGGGTTTCTCTGTGTAGCTCCGGCTGTCCTGGAACTCACTCTGTAGACCAGGCTGGCCTCGAACTCAGAAGTCCGCCTACCTCTGCCTCCCAAGTGCTGGGATTAAAGGCGTGTGCCACCACCACCCAGCTGTTTAAGTATTTAAAAAACTATTTATAAATCTGAGCCCAAATGCTAACACCAATTACATATAAACACAAAGTAGCTTGTACAGCTTTAATACAAGATTCATCTCAGATGTGTAGCTATTATGTTGATTGAGATTATACATTGTATAGTCACTGATTCATAAATGCAACATATACTGGTTTTGATTTTATTTTGATTTGTTATTTYTGAGACTGGGGCTAATGCAGCCCAKGATGGCCTCAAACTCACTTTATAGTTGAAGGTAATTTCAACATTTCGCTGCCTATGAAATGTTAGGAATACTGTAATGTATCATTACACCAGATGCATATCCTCATTAGTCTCCATTGGTCTTATTATATTCACATATTAATCATGCCTTACATTAAGGAAATTGTACTATGTACAAATGTCTGCAGTGCACTTCTTTTTTGTTCTGAAATAGAGTATTTTTATGTTAAAAACAGTTATTATACCACGATAAATTACCTTCCTATTTCTCACTTAATTACTACTAAAGCATTCTATTTACTTGTAGAGATTTTGTATGCACAGCTTGTATTATTTATGGAATTAAAGGAAAATGAAAGAGATTTTTAAATGGTTGTTATAAGATGTGGTGTTYGGCTAAATCAAGTTAAGAATCACCAACTTAACCTAACCAGTTAAACTATTAAAGCCAAGGGAAAGCCTATGTTTTGCTGCAAGAGGAAGTGGGGGCCATTAGGACTATATAAAGGAGGATACAGTACAAATGTACTCACTTTTATGCTTACTAATTATGAATACTGTCTTCCTAGGATTCAACTTAGAACTCTCCAAGTCTTCAAAAGTATCTAACACTGCAAAATAAATAGTCCCCACACCAAAGAAACAGTTGCCCCCAACCAGATGTTCTCCAAGTGTGTTCTGTTCATCAGACGTGGGTGCAGCACTGTGCTTAAATCTCCTGTGTGGCTGAACAGGAAGGGATGTCTCCTTGACACTACAAAATGTGAACCAATTCAATAACAGATGACCAAGGCAATTCCAAACACCAGAACAATTAAAAATAAAGAAAAGAGACTTGCTGCTCCAATTCCCCCCTTTGGGGACAGTATTATATTCACTTACTATTGTTTCATCATTTTAAATAACACACATTTTGCCTCCAAATCATCTAGATTCAAAGTGGTACAGTGTGGAATTGGAGTAAATTTTTGCAGTAGTCCCTAT
>BDUI01001040.1:96939-115567 GCA_002335545.1 Apodemus speciosus
AAAAAAAAAAAAAAAAAAGGTCCAAACTCTGCTCCTAAAATGCTTACATGATTATGTAAAATAGAAGTCCTATATTAAGAGTGGCAACTCAGGAAGTGTTAAAGACTCCTTGCCTTGCTAAAACCAAGAGCCGCACTGAAACCTAATGCCTAATTACCTCTCCCCAAATGAAAACAGATGTTTTTTGTCCCTGTGATCATTTCCAAAATTAAAAATGAAAAAAGAAAATGGTAAAACAAAGCAGGCCAAGTTTTAGTGGTTGATGGGATACAGTTTGTTGAAGAAAATACAGGCTCTTGCTTTTCAAATTAGTGCTGTTAAACTGCACCATTAAAAACCAGTCCCAGAATTTTGCCAGTGATTACCATCACGTTCACTCCTGACTTTGTGGGTCTCTTTGTTCAGTTGAGAAAGCAGGGTAATAGCTGACTTCCGGTAGCAGTCCTGCACACCTGTCTACCATTCTGCAGGATTAGAAGCTGTCTACAGAAATGGTTCTCAACCTTCCAAATCTGTGATCTTGTGTGATGACCCCCAAACATAAAACTGTTTCCGTGGTTACTTCATAACTGTAATTTTGCCACAGTTATGAATCATAATGTAAATATCTGACATGCAGGATATCTAATGTGTGACCCCCCCCCCCTCCATGAATGCGGTTGAGACCCATGGGTTGAGAACCATTGGTTTATAACCATGGTGGAAAGATAGTGCTAAGCTCTGAGATCTGAGCAGGAGAATGCATGCTGCTATCAGGCATGCATGGGATGCTGTCTGAACAGGAGAAGCCTACATGTGGGTTTTAAATATGAGAGAAGGGCAACTTTTGATAGGCTACTGGGGGAGGGTCGGGGAGCGGTGGACTCTGGAAGAGAGCAGCTTGCATTTCCTGGCAGGCTCTGGAGGCACAGACAGATGTTAGCTCCTAAGAAAGCTCCTGAGAAGCTATGGAAGTTCTGAAGTTTCCTACACTTTCTGAAACAAAGCTGCTTCTTGATACACTGGTTTAGGTGCTACAACTTGGCAGCCAGAGCCAAGAGGTGGTGGCCCCAAGTGTTGTTCAACAACACTGTCCCTGCTGAGACACAACACACACATCTACTGGCCCCAGATAGGAAGCCCATGACAGACCAAAGTGTGGATACCATCCGAGGCTAACCTGGAGAACCGATAAGTTGTTTTTTTTCGAGGCAGGGTTTCTCTGTGTAGCCCTGGCTGTCCTGGAACTCACTCTGTAGACCAGGCCGGCCTCGAACTCAGAAATCTGCCTGCCTCTGCCTCTGCCTCTGCCTCCCAAGTGCTGGGATTAAAGGCGTGCACCACCACTGCCTGGCTAGAGAACCAATAAGTTTTATTGGAGTTGCTTACAGGAACAGAAATGACTCAAAGACAGCCGCATCACCAAGGCCACACCAGCCAGCATGGGTGACAGCAGGAGCCCTGGAGCACACAGCACAGCCTGCCGGCAGCTCAGCAGACTGTGCTCTCCCGGCCACTCTGGTCCAAAGCTCTTGCAGGCAGGCGGCTGCTTCTCCCAGGCAGCTGCTCTGAGACTTTGCAGCTCAGCCTGGCTGACAATTTACTTTGCAGCTCAGCTCCTCTGAGTCTTGGCAGCACAGCATCTCGGTCTGAAAGGACTCTCAGCTTGTATTGCTTACTCTGGTGGGGAGGGGCCTAGTCAATGTGGCCAGTTTCAGGATCTTCTTGAAGCTATGGAACTTTTCCTGCAGGTTGGAATGTTTCAATCTCAGAGGAAACTATAAAGGAATCACCAAGGCCCCAGACACAAGCTAGCCTTTGTCAGGAGGTAGGGAAGTAAGTTCCGGTGGTAGGAGCCAGGAATGGTGATTCCCAGAAGTGTGTGATCTTCCCCCTAGGGGACATGATGCCTTCTCAGGTCTCTGCTTCTGCCGGTAGGATCCCAACCAACTGATCCGTGCCAGTGCGCTCCGGGTTCTCTCTAGCATCCGTGTGCCCATCATAGTCCCCATCATGATGCTAGCCATCAAGGAAGCTGCCTCGGACATGTCACCCTACGTTCGGAAAACAGCTGCTCATGCCATCCCCAAACTCTACAGGTGTGCCCCAGCTTTGTCTTTTGACCCCCAGGACTGGGGTACCTAAGCTCCCAGCCCACCCCTGACCTTACCACGGTCTTTCAGGCTGAAATAAGATAGTTTAGGGATCTTACAAATACAGGTCAAAGATGGGGGCTCATATCTCTTGATGAGTGTGTGTGTGTGTGTGTGTGTGTGTGTGTGTATGTGTTTGTATGTGTGTGTAAGTCTAGCTGGGGCAACTGTTGGGGAGCCTGGGGACCGTAAGGAACACATTCCCAGCAATTGTTTCTCCCTCAGTTTGGACTCTGATCAGAAGGACCAGCTGATAGAGGTCATTGAGAAGCTTTTGGCAGACAAGACCACGGTGTGTATTTTGGGAAGACAGGATGAGTGGTGGGAAAGGTTCAAGTCCTCTTGTCCTTCCCATTCACATCTTCTTGCCTTGCTTCTCCAGCTGGTGGCAGGCAGTGTAGTGATGGCCTTTGAAGAGGTCTGTCCTGAACGTATCGACCTGATTCACAAAAACTACCGGAAGCTTTGCAACCTGCTCATTGACGTGGAGGAGTGGGGCCAGGTGGTGATTATCAGCATGCTCACGCGCTATGCGCGAACGCAGTTCCTGAGCCCTACACAGAACGTGAGCACGAGGCCCCTGCCCTGCGGAGGGGGCGGGAGGTCGGTCACCCGGGGAAGACGGCCATACACACAGCTGTATCTCTTTCAGGAGTCCTTGCTGGAGGAGAATCCTGAGAAGGCCTTCTATGGCTCTGAGGAGGACGAGGCCAAAGGCCCCGGATCAGAGGAGGCGGCCACTGCGGCGCTGCCGACTCGGAAGCCCTACGTAATGGACCCGGATCACCGGCTGCTGCTGCGGAACACCAAGCCGCTCCTGCAGAGCCGCAGCGCCGCGGTGGTCATGGCCGTAGCGCAGCTTTACTTCCAYCTGGCTCCCAAGGCGGAGGTGGGCGTCATCGCCAAGGCGCTTGTCCGCCTGCTGCGCAGCCACAGGTACGGGGAGCCCTGCCCGCTCCGCAGCCACATCCCACTTTTCTCCCATCAGTTCCTTCCTCCCAAGGCTTTGGCTAACCTGTCTTCCACCACCCACCCCACCGCCCCTGGCCCCAACAGAGGGGTTCAGAGACCTCTAACCCATCCTCTCCACAGCGAGGTGCAGTACGTAGTGCTCCAGAATGTGGCCACCATGTCCATCAAGCGCAGGGTGAGCGTGCATTGAAGGCCTGCTCTGGCTCCTGTGGGCTCTGTGGGAGCTGTTGGGAATTGGGATGGGATGAGCAGGGTTGCAAGGAAAGATGGGGGAATTACAATTACCGTGTGTGCAGGGTATAGATTTTTTCAATGCCCCAATGCAAACCAGGAACAGGATCTAGATCCAGATGGGGCCACTAGGGTRGAGGCGGCGGCGGCARGGGGAGGTGGCGGAGGGGGGCGGAGGAGGGGGGAGATGCCTAATGAGAAAGAGTAAGTCAGATCTAAGATGGATGGGGAACTTGAGGCAAGGATGACAGCGTTGAGGCTGAAGGGTCATGGGGTCAATGATGGGAGGGGCAGGTATCTCCAGAAGAGGCCGACCTAGGACTGTGGTGGAAATCCTCAGGAATGCTCTCTCTTTTGCCAGGGTATGTTTGAACCCTACCTGAAGAGCTTCTACATTAGGTCCACGGATCCTACCCAGATCAAGATCCTGAAGGTGAGCGCAAGACTGGGCGTGGCCTCTGATCGCAGCTAACCCGCTTGAATACCAGCTGGGTTAACTGACACTGGACACATTGGTACCTGCCTCTTTGTGGAGCCTACTAACCCCGGAAAGGGAGCCCACAATGGACCAAAGTCTGGGTACCACCCAAGCTCAACTTGGGTGAACCAATGAGATTGTTTTGGAGTWACTTACAAGAGTGTGGGTGAGGGGTTACTTACCGGAACAGAAATGACGAGACAGCCGCATCACCAAGGCCCACCTCAGCATGGAGGACAGCTCACGAAGGCTGTGAACCTGGAGCACACAGCACAGCCTGCAGGCAGCTCAGCAGGTTGCAGAGTGTGCTTTCCAGGTGACTCTGGTCTAAAGCTCTTGCAGGCGGCTCCACAGGCCCCACAGGCGGTTGCTTCTCCCAGGTCTGGTCTCAGACTCTTTGCAGCTGGGCTTGGCTGAGAGTCTCCTTTGCAGCTTAGTGAGCCCCTCTGAGTCTTGGCAGCTCAGCCTCTGCTAATCGGCTTACTCTGGCAGGGAGGGGCCTAGAGAATCTGGTCAGTTTCAGGGACTTCTTGAAGCTGTTGTGAGTTGTTTTCCTTCCTGCTCTCGGGGCTTCTAGCAGGATGGAATGTTTCAGTCTTGGAGGAACCGGTTACACAACTGCGTGGTATGCAGCAGACACTTCCCAGAATAACTTAATTTTCATAATCACCCCCAAAGCCTGTATCACTTACATTTTATATTTTAATTGTAGACTCCAGGAAGTGATGTTACTAGTGTGAAGTCATGAAGCTCTGCAGTTCTGTCTCTCACGTACCCGCCCCTTCACACTTCCTGGAATACACACCGACAGGCAAAGTGTTGGGAGCCTGTGCCCCACTCCTTTCCCATCCTATTGCCTAATTATTGAATGATGTCATCGAACAGTGATTAACTTTCTTCACTTGTTAGCGCATCAGCTACTACTTCTGTCACTAGATCTGATCTAGGGACCCAAGGGGTCTGCGGAGAGTCTTTGCTTAGTATGCACAAGGCCTTGGGTTTGATACCCAGCACCCTATAAACAGGATGAGGTAGCACATGCCTGTAATCCTGTCACTCAGGTGCTGGAAGCAGAAGGATCAGGAATTCAAGATTATTCTTGGCCACATATAGAGTTCAAGGCCAATTCGGACTACTTGAGACACTTGTCTCAAAACAAAACAGCAACAATAAATAGGTGTTGGTGTAGGGGCTCAAGGTGAAGGAAATGAGCCAGAAATCTGACTTTTATTGAGCTTGTAGTCTTGTTGAGGGCAAAAGAGGCATCAAGCAGCTAAACACAAGATAAATGGAGAAAACCCATCTATGTGATATGTCAAGATTGAATAGTGCAGAGAAATGTAGATAGGTGGCATCAGGGCTAGAGAGGTGTCTCTGCTGCTAAGAGCACTGGCTGTTTTGCTAGAGGGCCAAGGTTCCATTCTTAGCTCTCAATGAGGGCTCATGGCCACCTATAACTCCAATTCCAGGGAATCCAGTGCCCTCTTCTGGCATTTGCAGGCATTGCGTGCACATGGTGCTTAGACAAAACAATACACAAAAACAAGTAAAATTTTTAAATTAGAATAGGGGCGCCATCATTTGGATCAAGGAAGTGTTCCTTGAGAAGATGTAGTCTGAGCTGAGACCTGATAAATGAATGGGCGTTACCTAAATAAATGCACAGTCAGAGGTGGGAAGAGCCACTCTGTACAAAAGGAACAGCATTTGCAAAGACTCTGAGGCAGGAAAAATGGTCAGGTCGTTCAGAGACTCACAGATCATCCTTGGTTTCTGTCCTCACAGGAATAATTTTCTGTGGACGTAGGAGGCAGCATGACTTGTTCACCTGTACTTTGTCAGGGACTTCATTGAGGAGGCAAATTGACTTTTTGTGTTTTTGAAGGAGGTCCATGATCTAGAGTTTTCTCGTCATTTTAAGCATGTGCAGATTTGTCTTGAGTATTGCTTCATGGTCTGTAAAGTTTGTTTGCAATAAAATCCCATAAAACCTGCTGACCAAACTGGCCACTCTCTGCCTTTCTGCTTCTCCTCGCAGCTGGAAGTGCTGACCAACCTGGCCAATGAGACTAACATCCCCACTGTTCTACGGGAATTCCAGGTACGGACTATGGGCTAACCTGTAGCCCCCAGACCCCAGGAGATCCCTGTGCTCAGTGAGAATTGCCCTGATGGGTCTCATTTTCTGAAAGAGCCCAAAGCTGGAGAAATGTTTCCTTGGATCCGCCTTTCAGTGCCTTCTGTTGGCTTTAGGCTGAGAAATCCCTGAATGCGGTTTGAAGACATTACAATCCCGCAAGATTTAAGTGACTTGAAGGTCACTCTTAAGCCCTTCACTGAGGGGTTACTACTTACTGGATGTTACTGTGTCATGGTGTCCCACAGACCTACATCCGCAGCATGGACAAAGACTTTGTGGCAGCCACGATCCAGGCCATTGGACGCTGTGCAACGAACATAGGCCGAGTCCGTGACACCTGTCTCAATGGCTTGGTGCAGCTTCTGTCCAACCGTGATGGTCAGTGTTTCCACCTTGATGGTGTGTGTCTGTGTGCCTGCGTGTCTGACCCAGCTGGCCAGTGGTTCGTCCCCTTGCGTGTCTAGGTACAATGTGTATCAGTTGGTTTATCTGCTTCAGTCGGTGTGCAAGCATTGCTGTCACTGAGCTGCTTGAGAACTGCAGGGGGCTGAGGAAGAGGATGGCCAGCGTACTGCAGGTGTGCCTGTGCACCGGATGTGGCCAGCTGACAGTTCTGGGCCTTGTGCTCTCATTCCCCTTCCCTAGAGCTTGTGGTTGCAGAGTCAGTGGTGGTCATTAAGAAGCTGCTGCAAATGCAGCCAGCGCAGCACGGCGAGATCATCAAACACTTGGCRAAGCTCACAGACAATATCCAGGTGAGGGAGCAGAGCAACTSGTGCTTTCCCACCCCAACATTATCCCCATCACTTCTTTTTTGTTTTTGTTTTTGYTGTATTGGTTTGTTTTAAGATAGGGCTTCTTTGTATAGTCCTGGCTGTCCTGGAACTCACTCTGTAGACCAGGCTGGTCTTGAACTCACAGAGATATGTCTGCYTCTGCCTCCCGAGTGCTAYGATTAAAGGAATRTACTACTAACACCCAGCCAATGTCTTTTTAAAGATTTATTTTACTTTAAATTATGTGGGGGTGGGGTAAGTATAGAGGCCAGTGGTTTCCGACYTCCTGGCTCTGGAGTTACAGGCCGTTGTGCACAGCCCAACGTCAGTGCTAGGAACTGACCTTGGGTCATCTGCAAGATGACCAAGTGCTCTTAATGTCCGAGCCATCCTTCTAGCTCTATCACCATGACTTTAAGAACCTGTAACTAAATGCTTTAGCTTCACCCAGATCAACCTCCAAACGGGCACTGCACAACCTTCAGGTAGAAGGAGAGAGATCAGACTGTGTGACCGTTCTCAAGGCTGTTCCCACGGGGCTCCCTCACAGAGCTCTTCGGCCATTACCGGCATTCTTTATTTTCCACCGAAGCTCTGGCTAAGGACGGCTGACTGATTAATCTTTGTGTTTCTGTTGTGTTGCTGGGTTGAAATATCCCTAATGCCATTACTGGAGATYCAGGCAGACTGACATGGCCGTACAGCAATGCATGTAGAGAACCATGGCTAACTTTAGGACTTGGCAGCTCTGTTCATGATAATGAAACCATGTGGAAGAGGGGGGTGCTGCTTATGAAAAGCCCACCTTGTACTCTGTTCTACCCTCTGCCTCCATCCTCAGGCACCCATAAGACAATAGGCCAGCCCAAGCCGCCATTTCCTTGGCAGTTCATCCCACCCACATCAACGTGTTTCTCCCAGTCTTAACACTGTCCATATGCACAGGTGCCCATGGCCCGAGCCAGCATCCTCTGGCTCATTGGAGAGTACTGTGAGCATGTGCCCAAGATTGCACCTGATGTCCTGAGAAAAATGGCCAAGTCCTTCACSGCAGAGGAGGACATCGTGAAGCTGCAGGTCATCAACCTGGCGGCCAAGCTCTACCTGACCAACTCCAAGCAGGTAAGGAGTGAGAGACATCCCCACCAGCCTTCTCCGGACCCCAAGAGCCGCCCCGGGCAGTATTCTTTCGGCTGTCCCCAGTAGGTCTGAACTATTTTCCGAAAAGGTGTATCAACTTGGTAGCTAGTCTTCCCGAGTAACCATTGCCATTCCAGTGTCCATAGGTAYACTTGAGACTCTAGTGGGGTCTCCGTTGAAGAATCCYGTTAGGYTCTGAGTGTTCGTGTCTTGAAGTGAGAGCGTCCTTATCTGTCGTCTCCGGTACATGGGTTGTGAAGTGCTCATGCTGACTGAGCTAAGGGATGGGCATTGATGGGAGAACATGTATTCCRGGGGACGTGGATTGTGCTTCTTCCCAAAAGCTTGCTGATGTCTGGGCTGTCTGTGCCAGGGTTGAGGGTCAAGGCTGTGTTCCAGCCTGGGTGCTGTTGGTGCCCAGAYCCCTTTCAAAGGTAAAAGATTATGAGAGATAACTATTGCCAASGATATGGTTCAAGTAAGTTGGAATATAGTGGTGCATAGAGCCTTTGGACATCCAGCGTTCCCTGAGATAGCTCCAGTGAATTCTAATAAGGCATCATTTGCTGAACTTTTCAAGGAGCTASAGATTCCAAACAACAGGTGAGTGCAGCAACACTGAGATTGCTAAATTGCTGTCTATAGGCTGAACCTGGCCTGAGGCTTTTTCTTTTTTAAATGTCTTACATGCTTGTGTTTTTGTGCTGTAGTGGCAGAATTGACTACTTGAAACAGTATTCCTACTCTACAAACCCTAAAACTCTCTGTCCTTTTTATAGAAAAAATTTGCAGATACTTTAAAGGAAACTATCCGGATGAATGGCTTAGGCTATAACCTAAAGGAAAGCTATAACCCGAGACTGCTGTATACCCCAAGAGGGGCTTCTTTGCTATCCTGTGGTAGCCTTAGGGTCACAGCACTTGGACCTTTACCTCCAGTTCCTTTGATTCGTGGTTCCTGGCATGAGTCTAGGGACTTGAGTTGGGATAGGCTGGGCCACCAGGTGTCGGGCCTCTTGTGAGGAGTCAGATGGGAGAGCAGTAACCACACGTAGAGGCAAGGAAGTATTGGTGTTGTGGAGAAGCAGCCTGCAGGCTGCAGACAGCAAGTGACATGGGGAAGCAAATGTTTGTGTACCGTACTGTTTGAAAGGCGCGAGGGACAGCGTGGAGGAGCACTTGGAAAAAAACGAAGCAGACCTGAAGTTATAGCTCAGTGAGAGAGCGCATGCTTAACACGCATGAAGCTCAGATCCTCTGGGTTCAAGTCCCAGCAGCTAAAGGAAACAAGCCAGAGAGTAGCATGATCAGTGCTCAGGTAGTGGGGAGTCGGCCATGCCTAGAGTTAAGCCAGGGTCCTAAGGCCACTGTGTTCTTCATAAGCCAGGGTGGGCCTGCCTGCACTACAGTTGTCATTGTCATGGTGGGTGGTAACAACTGATTTCTTTATTGGCTACTTTGATTCAGAGTGGCTAGTGTTAGCCCCACCCCCCTCAAGCTAAGGAGGCAGGACCTCCAAGTATTGGGGGCCGTGAATAGACATCACTGCTAACTACATATGCATGCATGCATTCATTCATTGATCCACCCTCTTTTCTAGATGTTCTCTGAGCCTTAGGTACATTGTGATGTCACATTTTAATACTTTAAGTTTTCCATAGCTTCATAATGAGTTATTGTCAACTTGGTGGCTTAAGATAGCACACCTATTCTCTTCCTTTCTGTTTGTCTATGGTTTTGCTTTTTGAGACACGGTTTCTCTTTCTCTGAGGACAGGCTGGCCTCAAACTTCCAGAGTTCCTCCCGCCTCTGCCTTCCGAGTGCTGGGATTAGATTGTGCACCAGTGCCACCCAGTTTTTCTTTGAGTTTTTTGTTTTTTTTATAGGTCAGGAACCTGGTATGGCAGTTTGGTCTTAGCAAGCCTGTCCTGAAGTCCAGGCCGAGGCTGGGTTTCCACCTGGTGGCTTTGCTGAGGACAGTTCACCTCCCAGCTCACCTAGTGTCATCATTGCCTGCGATTTTAGCCCAGGTCCTGACTCCTCACTGGCTACCAACTAGAGACCACTCTCAATGTTTAGAGGCTGTCTGTAGTTCCTTCCATGTGAGCCTCCCAGTGTGGCCACTTAATTTCTCTAAGCTACAAGGGACAATGTCTCTAGAGCCTTCAAACCAGCAAGACAAGTCTCTACGCTCATTACCTTTGCTACATTCCAAAGTCTCAGGCCTTGCTCACACCAAGAACAAATTACACAAAGTGCAAACACCAGCAGAGATGGACTTTAAAGTCTAGACTGTAGAACTCATGTAGTGTTAAGGAAGGTATGGACTTGAACTCTTCTTGAATAGTCAGCTTGGGTGGCAGTTAGCACGAACGCCRACACAGGTTATTGAGAGTGTCCCATCGTGTTCTTCCCTGGAAGCTGGGACCCTCTTTGTCAATGGAGTTCTTGGTATACTGACACGGCTGGTAGGTTCTCTTGAACAACCTCTAATTATCTATTTATTTTATGGGCTTGTATGGATATAAGCATGTGTGTGACGATTGTAGTACATTGTGGCTAGGTGAGGTGGGGTTCTGGGACACAGTCTGGACATTATAAATGGGAGGAGTGGCTTTTTAGAGTGAGCAAGGATGATGGATCATTACAGTCTTGCAGTATGTCAGCGCRTGGACCAGCCTCTTGTCTTAGTTGTTGACAGGGAATTGGAACTCTGAACAGTCGGATCCAATCCTTAAGTGCTTTCTCTAGGATGAGGCAAGGGAAGGAGACCATCTGTTATCAGCCACCTGTGAAGCCTGTGAACGAAGATGCTGTCCTACACCGGAAGGGGAGCGGTTGAATCCACTGCTGCATCTTCATTACATGTCGACAAGGGTGTCCATCAATATTTGCTGGCCAGATGGTCAGACGGGAAAGGCAGGCCTGTGGTGGAGTCTGGGGCCAGAATCGTGAGTGGTGCTGTAGGGACTGAGCTGAGTGTGAGGCGTCAGAGTCCACGGAGGACATTGTGTAGATGAGAGTGGAGTCRTAGGCGTCCCTAAAGTGATATGGGGCAGTGCTGCCACAGTAGCAGCTCTGATTCTGGGCCAGCGCCGGGAAATCTCTGCTTGATGGGATGGCCAGTGGGGTACGCAGTCTAGTCACCCTTGGCTGCATGTGATATTTTATCATCACAAATGTTCGGAACCTAGTCATCCCAGGCTCTGTCTTGCTAGGGCCTGTAGGTACTCTGGTGTTAGCTGGGGCCTGGGGCCTGGAGCCTGGGGCCTGTAGATACTCTGCCTTTAGCTATTTGGTGGTTTTGATCTTTGTCACAGGAGACACAGAGATCTGGGTCAAAGGTATAGGCACTGACAGTGAGGGGAGTGGACCTCTGATCCAGACCTGGGTACAGTACCTGTGGGCCCCTCGACCTTGAAGAAGCCACTTCCTGATGCTCCCTCCATCCCTGTGCACTTAGAATTACAGAGACGACAGGAGAGTGGGGGACACCTGGCACAGTACTTAGCTCCACAAAGTTCTTCATAAATGATGGCAGCCAGCACAGTCATCATGTGAAGGCAGCTTGGATTAGGCCAAGATTAGGACAATATTTGAAACTTTTGGTCCTCAGATAACAGCTGCCTCCACTGTAGACTGTGGATTCCATATGAGCTCAGCAAGCCTCAGAGGCAGAGCCACTTGGTTTCCATCGTGTCAGATTCTTCTAGGGGACAGACCRGCGTCTCTGAGATCCCCTAGGCTGCTCAGGATCTGCTCTGAGGCTGACAGTTCTGTCTAAGAGCCCCTTGTTCATGCTCCCCTGTATTGTCTTGATTCTCTGGGAACAGTGCCAGAATGAAGAGGCTGGCTGGCCTGGTCAGTAGGGACCAGAAATTAAAGGAAGAATGGAATCCAGGACCGACAGGGAGGAGAGGGCAACCTCATGTGCTGGCCCAAGGCAATTGTAGTCAGGGGCAGAAGTCAGAGCCAGAAGGCTGGAGTGGAGAGGCTGGAACAGGGGCAGGCAGGGAGGAAAGCTGGATGATGTCCATCAGCAAAGGGAAGGATCTCTGCTTGGCTGCGTTGGCTGAACACAGCTTGTTGCCTGCCTCCTGGGTCCTCCACCCTCTGTTGTCTGCTGAGCCACCTTCTCTCTTCTCCTCAGACCAAGCTCTTGACCCAGTATGTGTTGAGTCTGGCCAAGTACGACCAGAACTACGATATCCGAGATCGAGCCCGCTTCACCCGGCAGCTCATCGTCCCTTCAGAGCAGGGGGGTGCCCTCAGCCGCCATGCCAAGAAACTCTTCCTGGCCCCTAAACCAGCCCCTGTTTTGGAGTCATCCTTCAAAGGTGGGAGTCGGAATTGGGGTAACCTCTAGGGAGAGAGGGAGGAAGTGGCCAGGCCCAGGGTCCAGGCCTTCAACCAAGGCTGAGTTTTAGGCAGGTGCCAAGCTTTGGGGTGTAGAACTGGTCTGCCATCGGCGCCTGCAGTCTCCACCACTGTCGTGGCTGGGTCTGCCTCACTCTTCTAGTCATGTGGGACTTTTGCTTCCTCTCCTTCTCTTAGACATCTCTTCAACCTCCCTCCTGAGCAGGCTCTGGACTTGGGGTTCTATACCAGGATGTTAGAGACTAAGGACCTAGGAAGGCAGGTCGAACAATGACATGCATAAGGAAGGGMATGTGTCTAGCAATCCCGAGGATGCAGTTGCCAGTGGTGTGGCAGYCCCTTGACGCCAGCCCTCATCTCCAGGCTCTCAGCCTCTGCCCACAGTTGTGGCCCGGGAGGGGAGGTTGCTTCAGCCGCCTCATTAGCTCTAGGAAACAAAGCTGCAGCCTGCCCAGGACAGGAGCTTCCGGAACAGAATCTGACTTTCCTGGTACCTCTGCGTTTTCCTTCCTCCCYTGGGTCTCAAGGGTTGAGGAAGGACAGCGATGTGACTATCCCAGGGTGCAGTTGGCCCTGAAGCCATCCTCATTCATGACTCTGGTTCTCTTCCTATGCCATCTCTTTGCTGTGACCCTGACTCTCCCACTCTATTTCTGACTGTTTATCTGGCCCCGTGAGTCTAGCAGTCCACCAGACCTCCCTCCTTCCCCTTGGCTAGCTCAGCCAGCTTCTTCTTCACCTTATCCCACGTATGACTTTTTCCTAACCTAGCTGCGCCCAGGAGAGGAGCCACATCCACACTGTGGCCTCCCCATAGAGACCAGAGCAGCCAGGCCAATGACAGCTCTGACCCTGGAGTTTCCTCTCTTAACACTTTGTTCTCATTCCTTAGTCTGTCCTCTGTCCTCTCTGTCTTCCTCATAGCATGTAGGCCTGGGTGTGTTGTCAGGGTGCACAAGGAGTCCCCAGGGGATGTGTACATCACTTTGTCTTGCCTAGCCATGGACTCCCCACCAGGATTAGTACCCAGTGTTATCCAGAAAACAAATACCCTTGCCTCAAGCATTGTTCACTGCCACTCCTAGCCTAACTNTGGGTCTCAAGGGTTGAGGAAGGACAGCGATGTGACTATCCCAGGGTGCAGTTGGCCCTGAAGCCATCCTCATTCATGACTCTGGTTCTCTTCCTATGCCATCTCTTTGCTGTGACCCTGACTCTCCCACTCTATTTCTGACTGTTTATCTGGCCCCGTGAGTCTAGCAGTCCACCAGACCTCCCTCCTTCCCCTTGGCTAGCTCAGCCAGCTTCTTCTTCACCTTATCCCACGTATGACTTTTTCCTAACCTAGCTGCGCCCAGGAGAGGAGCCACATCCACACTGTGGCCTCCCCATAGAGACCAGAGCAGCCAGGCCAATGACAGCTCTGACCCTGGAGTTTCCTCTCTTAACACTTTGTTCTCATTCCTTAGTCTGTCCTCTGTCCTCTCTGTCTTCCTCATAGCATGTAGGCCTGGGTGTGTTGTCAGGGTGCACAAGGAGTCCCCAGGGGATGTGTACATCACTTTGTCTTGCCTAGCCATGGACTCCCCACCAGGATTAGTACCCAGTGTTATCCAGAAAACAAATACCCTTGCCTCAAGCATTGTTCACTGCCACTCCTAGCCTAACTWATAAACCTGTCTGCAGATCGTGACCATTTCCAACTGGGCTCACTGTCCCACCTGCTCAATGCAAAGGCTACAGGCTACCAGGAGCTCCCAGACTGGCCAGAGGAAGCCCCAGATCCATCCGTGCGCAATGTGGAGGTCAGCAGCTTTGGTGTGTGCGTGTGCATGCGCATGTGTGCATATGTGTGTGTGTGTGTGTGTGTGTGTGTGTGGTGTGTGTGGTGTGTGGGCGTGCATGCATGTGTGTGTTGTTGTCCCAGTTCTCCTGATGCCCTCCCCACACACAGGAAGAAGACTTCTCC
Source organism: Apodemus speciosus (assembly GCA_002335545.1). NCBI lineage: Eukaryota > Metazoa > Chordata > Mammalia > Rodentia > Muridae > Apodemus > Apodemus speciosus. The sequence goes on from BDUI01001040.1 coordinate 111,155, forward strand.
CTTATTGAGACCCACGTGGGCCTGTTGGGCGAATACACTGAGGTCCCCTCTGTGTGCCGTGTACTCTCCTCTCTCCCTCCCTGTGTGCTGTGTCCAGATCCTTTTCTCCATGGCTGGGTGCTGTCATGGCTGTGAACCATCTACTCCTCTCCCTATGGGCTGTGTCTCTCCAGTTTCCCTTTTGGGGGTCAYACCCAAGTGGGGCACCAAGAAGGGATATAGTAATAGATACAAAGGCCATGCATATCCCTTCCCCCTCTTCCAACCATGAGGAAAGGACCTGTACTTATGGCATCTTCAGGTACCTGAATGGACCAAATGCTCAAATCGGGAGAAGAGGAAGGAGAAGGAAAAGCCTTTCTATTCTGACTCTGAAGGAGAGTCTGGCCCCACCGAGTCTGCAGACAGTGGTGAGTAGAGGGGTAGAGCTGAAGTCCTGCCTGTGTGCATGCCTGAGTGACTGAGCTCTACATGTGTGTTTATATGGTCAGTGACCAAGGGCGTGCACTTGCTGATGAGTCATAGTCTGTGTGAACCCAACTGCCCATTCCCATATGTGTGGACTGTGCAAGTAACACTTGGGTGGGTCCTTCCATGTTTTTTTTTTTTTTTTTTTTTTTGATGAAAGTCAATTTTATCCAATATTAGAATGGCTACTCCAACTTGTTTCCTGGGACCATTTACTTGCAAGTGTGCTGTTAAGTTGCTAGTGTATGCTCTCTCCTGTTTTTTTTTTTTTTTTTTTTTTTTTTTTTTTGAAGTCTCCGTTGGGATCTAGCTCTGGGGCAGGTCAAATGAAATGGAAGCTTCAGTTCTGAGTCTGGAGCTGGGAACCCAGACAACTCCCATAGACCCAGAAAAGCCTACACAGGAAGTGGAAAGGTCCTTCCTATTTGTGTGTGTGTGTGTGTGTGTGTATGTGTGTGTGTGCTTCACATGCAGTGGGGAGGCCTGACACATTTCCTCCGTAGAGCCGGAATCTGAGAGCGAGTCAGAGAGTAAGAGCAGCAGTGGAAGTGGCTCTGGAGAGTCTAGCAGTGAGTCAGACAGTGAAGACGAGGATGAGGAGAAAGGTGGAGGCAGCGAGAGGTAAGGGGAAGAGGCTGGGGGTCTATTCTGGGAGACTTTTGGGGGACCCTGAGCTCCCATGAGGTGCTGGGGGTCTGTATACCCACTGGGTCATCTCCTGTGACGGCTGCTCTGCCTGATTGCCAAAGTCTAGGAGGTCTTAAAGACTCCATGGGAGGGACAGAGAGAGGTCACTAGAATCCTGGAGCCTGAGGTGGCACCAGCTAGTGTAAAGCTCTTCTGGGGCTGGGAGAGGAAGCTCGCCTGAAGGCAGAGCTGGGAGAGGAAGCTAACTGCAGAATTGCTTGGCCCAAGGTCTCCACTCTTCAGGGCTTCCTCTGTTCTCTGAGACAAGGTCCAGGCCAGACTGTGGCCTCATGTTTCCACTCTCCTCTAGTGAACAGAGTGAGGAGGAAGGTGAGAAGAAGAAGAAGACAAAGAAGAAGAAGGCATCAGAGGGACACAGAGAAGGCTCATCCTCAGAGGAGGGCAGTGACTCCAGCAGTAGCTCAGAGTCTGAGGTGACCTCGGAGGAGGAGGAGCAGGTGGAGCCTGCCTCCTGGAGGAAGAAAACGGTAAGAGCATCTTCCTACGCTATGGTTGGACATCTTCCTTCCATTCCGAACAGATTGTATGTCTCCTACCACCCCAGAGAAAGCCAAGATGCTCCTCTTCCTCATACCCCTATCCATTTTTTCTCTTTCAGCCTCCCAGCAGCAAGAGTGCCCCTGTAGCCAAGGAGATTTCCCTGCTTGACCTAGAAGATTGTGAGTCTGGGTGGTAGAAGGCATGGGGGAAGGGAGCCCAGTGTGACTTAAGAGGCACCCTGGGAGCACCTGGCCAGGTTCCTGAGATCTGGGGTGTTTGTCCTGAGTCTACCTAGTTTCCAGAGGGTTATGTGTGTCTCGCTGTCCACGGTGCTGAATTTTGCTCCTTGAGCCCTGGGCTCCTCTCAATTCAAGTCAAGTTCAGTTCCCTCTTCCTCATTAGTCATCTTTCTTCATCCCCCTCCCCTCCCAGTCACCCCTCCTAGTGTCCAGCCTGTGTCTCCTCCCATGGTTGTATCCACCAGTCTGGCTGCTGACCTGGAAGGACTGACACTCACAGACTCCTCTCTGGTGCCTTCGGTGAGCTGGGGAGGGACTCGGCTCTGTCCCTCTGTGGTGTGGTTCTGTGTGGAAGGATCTGGGATGTGATGATTGGGATACATTTAGGTTCAAGTTTTTCAGAATGGGTCTAGGTAGGACACAGATGGGACTCACTATCTAAYCTTTGCCTTTTCTCTGCATGTGCCTCATCTTCCYCTCTAGCTGCTGAGCCCAGTGTCCAGCACTGGAAGGCAGGAGCTGCTGCACCGGGTGGCTGGAGAGGGGCTGGCTGTGGACTATGCCTTCAGCCGCCAGCCTTTCTCTGGGGATCCCCACATGGTGTCTCTGCATATCTACTTCTCCAACAACTCGGAGACTCCCATCAAGGGGCTGCATGTGGGCACTCCCAAGCTGCCTGCTGGCATCAGCATTCAAGAATTCCCTGAAATCGGTACAGAGGGCCTTGGCAGGGTAGAGGAGGAGGCCCCTGGGCAGACTCAGTCTTTCTGTAGCTGCTGATAAACTACTACTTGGTGTCAAACCAGGTGCTTTGGTATAAGGAAACATAGGTGGCATCTAATATGACTCATACGTGGTAGACAAGATGGACTAGGAAAGAAGCAAGTTTCTATTAGGGCAGGAGGTCTCTGAGCAAATTTGAGAGTGGGCGAGGGACTCCACAGGTCCAAAAAGCCAGGAATCCACAGAGGGATGGTGTGCTCTGATACTGGAGGGAGACTGGGGCCATGCTGGGCTCCAGGACAGTGGTGGCCTTTCCTGTCCTTTCATTGCTCTCCTTACATCACTCAGAGTCCCTGGCGCCTGGAGAATCCACCACTACTGTGATGGGCATTAACTTCTGCGACTCAACCCAGGCGGCCAACTTCCAGCTGTGGTACGTACCCAGCTCATGTCAGTCGTGAGAGGGCAGGGTGGAAAGAGGCGGGGGGGGGGTGTCTGAAAGAACCCGAGCTGGAGAGAGAGGTAGGTGGCCAAATGCAATTCTATGGGTCTGGTTGCCATTCCCAGCTCTGGGTCTTACCTCAAGATAAGATCGGAATGAGGGGGTGGATGCTGGCCTCATTTCTGCTCCTGTTTCCTTCTGCTTTTCCCAGCACCCAAACCCGACAGTTCTATGTCTCCATTCAGCCACCTGTCGGGGAGCTGATGGCCCCTGTGTTTATGAGTGAGAATGAGTTCAAGAAGGAACAGGGTGAGTGCTCCCTGGAGTAGCCTGGAGGACCCCAGCACTAGCCTGCAGTGCTGTAACGTGTGGGAGGAGCCTTTGCCCTTTAGACAGAGGGAGGCCCTGTAGCTGCGCTTCTGCTCACAAAACTGGGGCATGCGGAAGCTTGGGAAAGTTTGCACACAGTCCGGGTCTGCATTCCAGCTGGGGCTACAGAGGAGACAGAGTGCGCAGAGGTGTGGTGGAAAGGGTTGGGGGCAATTCTGTTTAGGACACAGGAGTCCCTATCACAGGGGAGTACTGAGAACAAAACTAGAAGTGGTGTGTTTGTTCTAGTTCCTAGGAGCAGGAAGGGGCCCCAGAAATTACTGGGTCTCGGGGAAGACACTAAGTTTCGTTTTCTGGCACTGGAGGAGTCAGGGAAGATGAAGATAGTCTCTGTGCCCTACTCCTGAAAGAACAGCCTGATGACACTCAACAGTTAGAAGTGGAAAGCCTGTAAGGGGAGGGGATAGCCTCACCCCAGRGGAAGAGATACAGGGCTTCACAAAGCCCCTGGCCTTAACGTCTTGTGGGTGTGGGTAACTAGTAAAGATAGTTATAAGGCCAGTGCAGTAGAGCTGATGAGAGATGGGAGGCAGGACCAGAGCCATGGAAAAGCTTTGAAAGACTGGAGTGGGAGTGAGTGATTGGCAGGGGAAGCTACAAATAGGAGCCCTGAGGGAGGAGGAGGAGGTGGGGATAGTCTGGCTTTAAAATCCAGAGCAGGCAGTGGATGTTTACTGCCATTTGAGGCTTTGCGGGTCATGTGGTCTCTGCTGTAATTACTCAGCTTTGCTATTGTTGGGTAAATCAGCCACAGAGATTATTTAAATGAGTGAGTGTGGCTATGTTCCAATAACATTTTAATGATATGTATAGGAAATCACAATTATATTTAATTTTCAAGTTTTAAGAACTGCTCATTAGGCCAGGCAGTAGTGGTGCATGCCTGTAATCCCAGCACTTGGGAGGCAGAGGCAGGCGGATTTCTGAGTTCGAGGCCAGCCTGGTCTACAGAGTGAGTTCCAG
>BDUI01001040.1:147191-161467 GCA_002335545.1 Apodemus speciosus
CTTATAAAACTACAGAGTTTCTGTAAGGCAAAAGACACTGTCAAAAGGACAAATTGGCAACCTACAAATTGGGAAAAGATCTTCACCAACCCCACATTGGACAGAGGGCTAATATCCAATGTATACAAAGAACTCAAGAAGTTAGACCCCAGAAAACCAAATAACCAAACATTTCAAAAGGATTAAATCCCTATAGGTAGGGACAACATTGGGCCCTGAGATGCGCAAAGGGGGGAGGCTAACCCAATTTTTTGAAAGTTTTCAGGATCAAGTTGGTCAGAGTCCCCTTAATAATTCTATTCATCCTTTCTATCTGACCTGAGCTTTGTGGCCATATGCAGACTGTAATTTCTAATTAATATTTAATACCTGATTTTGAGACACTTTGGCTGTGAAGGCTGGGCCATTGTTGTACCCCAAATCTAGGGGCATTACAAACCTAAGATTATTTCCTGAAGAAGTTTCTTAGCAACTATTGGAGGAGCTTCTTTATGGGTGGGGTGGGTCTCCACTCATCCTTAGAAAGGGGTCTACAAATACCAGCAAATATTTATAGCCAAAAACATTAGGCCATATTTTAGTAAAGTCCAACTCTCAATGTTCCCCAGGCCCATTTCCTCAAGCCCAGATCTCTTGTTGGATCTTCCTTCCCCATTTGGGGTTTACCTGAGCCCAGGTGGCACATCTAAAAGTGATGTCAATAATCAGGCTTTCCGTATTTGGAGTGTAATATCTCAGGAGTCCAGCAGTTCTGTGGCCCTTACATGGGTGGCTTGGTGGGGATCCAAAACCAGTTGCCTTCTCAGACTCTGTCCTGCACCCACTGTCTTTGCTTATGCTGTGTGGCCAGTTCTTGTTTCYCTCAGTATTGCCTTTGGGTGCATTCTGGGCAGTCTGCTAAAGGATCCAGCAGGGCTACCAAGATGAGGAGAGGCCCCATTTGTTCTAAGGTGTCTTTCCTGGTTGCCAGGTCAGCCTCTCTTTTGCTCTGGCTTCTGAGGAATCACTTTTTTTTGCTTCCAAGAGGTCTGAGATTTCTATTTTTGATTTTTTTTCCTGCTGAGGATAGCAATCCTCTTTCCTTGTAGAGAGCCCATGGGTTATGATGAAAGCATATGGCTTTCCATGTATATTGTGATACCCTGACTTTCCCCTGGCATAGTGCTTAATTTTATCTAGGGTCGTTCCTGATGCCCCTGTATACCTGATTCCATCTTGGATGAAACTGCTTCCATCTGTGACTAATCCCTCATTTGGTAGACCAGTGGGATGTCAACAGATGTCAACTGATAGTCTGGATCAGGTCATTCAGCTCAAGACAGCCATGCTAGGACCCTGGGAGTTGTCAGCTGGCAGGGTTGAGAGGGATGATGTCTTGTGGAATCAAATGTAGAATTGATCCAGAAACAGGGCTTGTTATGGGGTCACCTGAAAGTTAGACATCCATCTCTCAGAGCTTGGGCATAGGACCTCAAAGCCCACCCTCATAGTGATGAACTTTCTCCAAGGCCAYACCTATTCCAACAAGGCCACACCTTCTAATAGTGTCACTTCCTATGGGCCAAGCATATTTAAACCRTCACAGGGAGGGAAGGGAGAATTTGCAGGATTCTGCATCCTTTCCTATATGCATGTGATCCAAGAGACAGCTGAGGCTTCTAGGTTGTGATTCTTTACCTTAAGGCTTGGAGGGCCTCTAAAAGGACTTCTGTTGCCTGTTCACCCTTTCCCTCAGTGGTTGGAGCTATGAGGAGGCTATATATATACTAGAGCAGGGTGCTTTGTGGATRTTTTTGTCTAAATTCCACCAGATCTATACTTAGGCCCTATCAAACAATGCAGATAAGTCCCTGAACCCCCCTTTCCCCTTGTTTCTACAAGGGCAGCAGCAGTTCCCTCACAGAGTTTCTTTCCCTGCCTGACTTTGCCTGAATCTCAGCTATTATAAACTTTGAGCAATTTCCAAGAGCTGAAATATAATCATCTCTTTAAGTCTCTCTAATTTCTGAATTTTCTCCTTATGTCTGGAGGAAACTATATGATGATGACAACGTTTGTGGCTCTCTGGTTTCCAGGAGCAGTTGGGTCTGTGGGATCAAATATCTGATATGTCTCATAGAGCTTCCCCAGAAACCCAGTGGGTGATTCATCAGGTCCCTGAGTAACCTAACCTACCTTAGATATACTGGAAGGTTTTATGACTCCTGCTTTTAATGCCCCCAAATTATTGACCAAAAAGGCTTCTAATACCCTCTTTACCTTAAACCAGTTTCCAACAAACTGATAAGAGCCTGAGGCTTCTAAGAAAATGGAGGCTTTGGGGGACTTTTCAGTTATACAAGAGAAAGGAACATAAACCATGAATAGGGAAGAAATTTGACTCCTCTCCCCACAACTACTTAGAGCAGGAGGGGGAAGGAGCAGAGAGCACACTGCCTGGGGAAAACAGGACCAAGACTGTGAACAGGAATCAGGCAACTAAACAGGCTAGAAACAAGCAAGGCAGTGTTATGGGGGCAGGCAGGCCAGTTTCCTCTGGAGTAGAAAGAACAGATAGAGGGTTTTTGTTTAAGTTTCTCTGGGAAACTTGTCTGGGCCAAAAGGATTCAAGTCCCCAACWAGAGAGGGTACAAGTCTTAAGCCAAGAGGAAGAGGGTCAAGGCCATTAGATCTCTTTGCATTAGAGAAAGCCCTTGGTTATTACCGGGAAACTGGTAGCTACTACCACTGGCATTGCCATAGCAACAGCAGCATCCAAACACACCTAGAGAGGAGGGGCACCACAGAATAGGTGGGCAGCCCAGCGTGGCCTGTGAGCATGTAGGAAATTGTGCATTTCCTGGAGTCTGGGGCAGTGGGTTAGTGAATTGAATATTCCAGGAGAGCTTATTTCTCCTTTCATTTTAGATGTTTTTCCAACCAACAGAACTATCAGGAATACAGAGATAAAAGGTAGACTCTCATACAGAGACACATAGTAAAGACAATCAGGAGTGGCCACCCCACATTCATACACTGGAACAGAGCAGGGGATTCTGTTGATCTCTCACAGAACCTGGAACCATGGAACCTGGGCATAGTGTATATGATTGTGTCCAACCTCCTCTCTGGTGTCTTAACTAGATGGCATCTCTTACAGACCAAACTTAACCTCTGAGGGTTTTCAGACCAGATGACTTTTGATTTACTTTTTGTTTTCTTTTGGGTGGTAGTGTTGGGGGTACCTCCAGATTCATCAGCAATCAGAGAGGATTTTTTATGGGGCCCTGGAACATCTCAAGATATGTACCTTCCTAAGAGTCCTTTCCAGGGGTGCACACTTCCCTGCTCCTGGGGGTACCAAGGTCCTTAAGTGCCGGGGTCTAGTCTCAGGGAATCTCACTGGGGCCTCCAAAATGTTATGGGGAGCCCACCAGAGATGACCACTCAGATACATTTTATAGCCAATTGAAAGTCTTAATTCCAGCCCAATGGGACTACACGTAGGTATTTGGGAGCTCAGTATAGCCCGGAAATATTTAGACCAAGAGGCTTTTAAAGGTAAAAAACACATCCTAGTATCTGCTCTGAAGCTGCAGGGGGAGTTTGCATAGGCAGGCAGATTAACAGAAGCCAAGTTAGCTGAGGCATCTTGGCTTCAGGTCCTAGAATAGAATTGGGTAATATTTCATAAGATTCTCTATCAAGGAGATTAAATTCTAGTTAAATTTGAAGTGGTCTCAAGATGGAGGAACCTCTGTATTCGCTTGACCTTTCACAGTAGTTGGTTTGAATGTGCCAGTGTGGATACGGTGGATATGGAGGGCCAATTCTGTTGTTCACTTCTGCTGACATAGGAGGAAACTGAGGTTTTTTCTCCCCATTTGTATTTCTTTTTTTCTTTTTTACAGTCCAGTCGTTGCCCCCTCTCCTGGTCCTCCCTCCCACAGTTTTGCATCCCATTCCTCCTCCCCGCTGTCTCCAAGAGGATGAACCTTCCGCCACCCCACCCAGACCTCCCCACTCCCTGGGGCCTCAAGTCTCTCTAGGGTTAGACCCCTCTTTCACTGAGGCCAGACCAGGCAGTCCTCTGCTGAAATGTGTCTGAGTCTTGGGCTAGCTCTTGCTGCTGCCTGGTTGGTGGTTCAGTGTCTGAGAGATCTCGGGCCCACGTTAGTTGAGACTGCTGGTCTTCCAATGGTGTTGCCTTCCTCCTCAACTTCTTCCAGCCTTTCCCTAATTCAACCACAGGACTCCCCAACTTCATTTCAATGGATGGTTGTAAGTATCTGCATCTGACTTAGTCAGCTGCTTGTTGGACCTCTCAGAGGGCAGCCATGCCAAGCTCCTATCTGTAAGCACACCATAGAATCAGTAATAGTGTGAGGGCTTGGAGCCTCCCCTTGAGATGGATTCCAAGTTGGGTGGGTCACTGGACCTTCATTCCTTCAGTCTCTTCTCCACTTTTGTCACTGCAGTTCTTTTAGACAAGAACAATTCTAGGTCAGAGTTTTTGACTGTGGGATGGCAACCCCATCCCTCCACTTGATGCTCTGTCTTTCTACTGGAAATGGACTCTACATGTTCCCTCTCCCCACTGTAGAGCATTTCATCTAAGGTCCCTCCCAATGAGTCTCTCACCTCCCAGATCTCTCGTACTTTCTAGGGAGTTCCCCCACCTCTCACTCCACCCAAGGCTGCATATTTCCATTCATTCTGCTGGCCCTCAGGACTTCTCTCTTGTTCCTCCCAACACCTGATCATGTTCCTCTTTTCCCTTTCCCCTTCCCCCTCCCCTTTTCCACCTTCTGCCTCCTGTGATTGCTTTCTTCTTCCCAAGTGGGCTTGAAGCATCCTCACTTGGGCCCTTCTGCTTGTTAACCTTTTAGAGTTCTGTGGATTGTATCCTAGGTGCTATATCAAGTACTATATTGAATAGATACATAGAAATTGGGTATCCTTGTCTTGTTTCTGGTTTTAGTGGAATTGCTTCAAATATCTCTCCATTTAATTTGATATTGGCTGTTAGTTTGCTATATATTGATTGCTTTTATTATCTTTAGGTATGGGCCTTGAATTCCTGATCTCTCCAATACTTTTAATATGAAGGGGTGTCGTATTTTGTCAAATGCTTTTTCAGCATCTAATRAGATGATCATGTGATTTTTTTTCCTTTAAGTTTGCTTTTATAGTGGAKTACGTTAATGGATTTTCCTATATTGAACCACCTTGTATCCCTGGGATGAAGCCTACTWGATCATGGTGAATGATGGTTTTGATGTGTTCTTGGATTCCGTTTGCAAGAATTTTATTGAGTATTTTTGCATCAATATTCATAAGCTAAATTGGTCTGAAGTTCTCTTTCTTTATTGGGTCTCTGTGTTGTATAGGAATCAGAGTAATTGTGGATTCATAGAATGAATTAGGTAATGTTCCTTCTGTTTCTATTTTATGGGATAATTTGAGGAGTGTTGGTATTAGCTCTTCTTTGAAGGTCTGGTAGAATTCTGTACTAAAGCCATCTGGTCATGGGCTTTTTTTGGTTGGAAGACTTTTAATGACTTCTATTTTCTTAGGGGATATGTGAAAATTTAGACAGTTTACCTGCTCTTGATTTAATTTTGGTACATGGTATCTATCTAGAAATAGATCCATGTCATCTTGATTTTCCAGTTTTGTCGAAAATAGGCTTTTGTAGTAGGGTCTGATTTTTTTTATTTTGAATTTCCTCAGTTTCTGTTATTGTGTCTTCCTTTTCATTTCTGATTTTGTTAATTTGGATGCTATTTTTTGTGCCCTTTAGTTAGATTGGCTAGGGGTTTATCTATCTTGCTGATTTTCTCAAAGAACCAGTTTGTTTTGTTGACTCTTTGTATTGTTCTCTTTGCTTCTGTTTGATTGATTTCAGCCCTGAGTTTGACTATTTCCTGCTGATCCTCTTGGGTGTATTTGCTGTTTCTTTTCTAAGGCTTTAAGGTGTGCTGTTAAGTTGTTAATGTAGGATTTCTCCAATTTCTTTACCAGGGCACTTAGTGCTTTGAATTTTCCTCTTGACACTGCTTTCATTGTGTCCCATAAGTTTGGGTATGCTGTGTCATCATTTTCATTTAATTCCAGGAAGTCTTTAATTAATTTTTTCTTTCTTTTCTTCTCTTCTCTTCTCTTCTCTTCTCTTCTCTTCTCTTCTCTTCTCTTCTCTTCTCTTCTCTTCTCTTCTCTTCTCTTCTTTTCTCTTTTTTCCTCACCAAGTTATCACTGAGCAGAGAGTTGTTGAGATAACATGTGTATGTGGACTTTCTGTTGTTTTTGTTGTTATCGAAGACCACCAGCCTTAGGCCATGGTGATCTGATAGGATGCATGGGATTATTTCAGTTTTCTTGTAACTGTTGAGGCCTGTTTGTGACCAATTTTATGGTCGGTTTTGGAGAAGGTACCATGAAGTACTGAGAAGAAGGTATATTCTTTAGTTTTAGGGTGAAATGTTCTATTTATATGTTAAATCCATCTAGTTCATAACCTCTATTAGTTTCACTGTGTCTCTGTTTAGTTTCTGTTTCAGTGACCTGTCCATTGCTGAGAGTGGGGTATTGAAGTCTCCCACTACTATTGTGTGGGGTTCAATGTGTGTTTTGAGTTTTAGTAAAGTTTCTTTTATCAATGTAGGTGCCCTTGTATTTGGGGCATAGATGTTCAGAACTGAAACGTTCTCTTGGTGGATTTTCCCTTTGACAAATATGAAGTGTCCTTCCCCAGCTCACTTGATACATTTTAGTTGAAAGTATCTTACTGGATATCAGAATGGCAACTCCTGCTTGTTTCTTGGAACCACTTTCTTGGAAGAAAATATATGAGCCTTTTCCCAAGCTTTTTATTCTGAGGTAGTGTCTGTCTTTGTCATTGAGGTGTGTTTCTTGTATGCAGCAAAATGCTGGATCATGCTTGTGCATACATTATGTTAGCATATGCCTTTTTACTTGAGTCCATTGATATTGAGAGATATTAAAGACATAATTGTTCCTGTTATGTTTGTTGTAGGTGGCATTATGTGCATATGGTTCTCTCTCTTTGGTTTTGTTGTGAGATTATTTTTTGTTTTTTTCTTGGGTAGGTACCCACCTTGTGTTGGAGTTTTTCATTAAGAATTACCTGTAGGGCTGGATTGATAAATATTGTTTAAATTTGGTTTTGTCAYGGAATATTTTGGTTTTTCCATCTATGTTGATTGAGAGATTGCTGGGTATAGTAGTCTGGGCGGGCATATGTGTTCTAGTAGGGTCTGCATGACCTCTGTCCAGGCTTTTATGGTGTTTAGTGTCCCTATTGAGAAGTCTGGTGCAATTCTGATAGGTCTGCCTTTATATGTTACTTGGCCTTTTCCCCTTACTGCTTTTTAATATTCTTTGCTCTGTGCATTTAGTGTTTTGATTATTATGTGACAAGAGAATTTTCTTTTCTGGTCCAATCTATTAGGTGTTCTATAGACTTCTTGTACATTTATGGCCATCTCTTTCTTTAGGCTGGGAAAGTTTTCTTCTATGATCTTRTTGAAGACATTTTATGGTCCTTTGAGCTGGGAATCTTCCCTCTCCTCTATTCCTATTATTATTTTTTTAAGATTTATTTTTTTATACGTAAGTACACGGTAGCTGTCTTCAGACACTCCAGAAGAGCAGGTCAGATCTCGTTATGGATGGTTGTGAGCCACCATGTGGTTGCTGGGATTTGAACTCAGGACCTTTGAAAGAGCAGTCAGTGCTCTTAACCGCTGAGCCATCTCTCCAGCCTTATTCCTATTATTCTTAAATTTGGTCTTTTCATTGTGTCCTGGATTTCCTGNTGCTGGGATTTGAACTCAGGACCTTTGAAAGAGCAGTCAGTGCTCTTAACCGCTGAGCCATCTCTCCAGCCTTATTCCTATTATTCTTAAATTTGGTCTTTTCATTGTGTCCTGGATTTCCTGGATGTTTTAGGTTAGGAGTTTTTATGTTTCATATTTTCTTTGATTATTGCGTCAATATATTCTAAGGTATCTACTATACCGGAGATTCTCTCCTCTATCTCTTGTATTCTGTTATAGATGTTTGCATCTGTAGTTTCTGACCTCTTTCCTATGTTTTCTATTTCCAGGGTTGCCTTCATTTGTRTTTTCTTTATTGTTTCTACTTCCATTTTTAGGTCTTGTGCTGCTTTGTTCAATTCATTCATCTGTTTCATTGTATTATCCTGTATTTCTTTAAGGGATTTGTTTCCTCTTTAAGGGCTTTTACCTGTTTACCTGTGTTTTCCTGTATTTCTTTCAGTGAGTGATTTATATCCTCCTTAAAGAACTCTATTATCTTTATGAGATAGAATTTTAGGTTAGCATCATGGTTTTCAGGTGTGTTGGGGTATCTAGGGCTTACTGTGGTGGGAGAACTGGATTCTGATGATGCCAAAGTATATTGGCTTCTGTTGTTTCTGGCCTTGTGCTTGCCTCTTGCCATCTGGTTATCTCTGGTATTAACTGTCCTGGGTATCTCCGTCTGGAGCCTGCCTCCTATGTCTCTTGAGTTGCTGTAAGTCTCCTGAGAGACATGTGGCTCTGGGTGTAGCAGATCTCCTAGGAGGCCTTCAGACTGTGGGGTCTGTTGCCTGGGTGCAGCAGATCCCCTGGWAGGCCTTCAGACTGTTCAGTTCCTTCATCTGTGTTATCTTTCTTTCAGTGAGTTCTTTCAGAGGTCTTTTGTCCTGGGTGCAGCAGATCTCCTGGGAGGCCTGTGGAGATCTTCAGAGGGGCAGAAAGCTGATGGTCTGCCTCAGCAGGAAGGGAGGTGGAAGTTTGAACAGAGGGGATGGGTCCCACTTCTGCTGGGATCCTTAGGGGTCCCAGCTGTTGCATTTATTTGGGAGGGTCCCTTACCTGTTTCTCTGGGTGCAGCAGATCTCCTGGGAGGCCTTTAGGCAGTGGAGTCTTCAGAGGGGCAGACAAGTTGATGATCTGCCCTGGTAGAAGGTGCAGGCCAGAAGGGAGGTTGAGGTTTCAAAACCTAAGCCACAGATGCCAGAGACTGGTAGAAGTTTCATCTAAATTTTTTTTATTATGACTGACTATGTCACCTGTGAGATGGTTTGAATAGGAACGTCCCCCATATGCTCATATATTTGAATACTTGGTTATTAGGGAGTGGTACCATTAAGAAGCATGTCCTTGTTGGGGGTAGATTGTCCTTGTTGCAAGAAGTATGTCACTGGAGGTGGGCCTTTGAGGTTTCAAATGTTCAAGCCAGGCCCAATGTCTTCTCCTGCTACATGCTAATTCAGATGTGGAACTCACAGCTCCTCCTTCAGCACCATGTCTGACTGTGCACTGTCATATTTCTCCCACCATGAAAATAAATAAACCTCTGGACCTGTAAGCCAGAACCCCTACCCCAGTGAGAGAGATTCTACTTTAAAAGAGTTGCCATGGTCATAGTGTCTCTTCACAGAAATAGAAACCTTAACTTACCACAGCATGTGTACCTGGTGCCTGCAGAGGTCAGAAGAGGTCACTGGATTCTCTGGAAGTAGAGCTACAGACTGTTGGGAACTGTGATGTGGGTGCTGGGAATTTAATCTGGATCCTCTGGGAAAGGTCTAAATTGTTGTGCCATCTCTTAAAGCCCCAGAAATTTCATTTTTAATTTTTTGAGGGACATCCATATTGACTGCACTAATTTACATTCTTACCAGCAGTAATTTTTTACTATCTTTTTAAATTTTATATAAATGAGTTTTTGCCTGTTTGTATGTGTATATGTATATGTATATGTATATGTATATGTATATTATATTCATGGGTACAGCCCAAGGAGGCCAGAAGACGACATTGAAACCCCTAGAATTTAAGTTCTAGAGGTCTGATAATCAACCACATTATTACTGCATATGGAACCTGGCTCTTCTGCAAGAGTAGTAAGAGCTTCTAACTAGCATCCTGTCTCTTAAGAGCATTCTTTCTATCCAATTCTCATAATAAGTTTGAAGTTGAATATATTCTGCACCCAAATACTTGGCACTTATCTCATTCCTTAACTCTCTGAAGCACCTCTCATTTAAGAGGGTGATAGTTTTCCTGTGCAATATTTCCATTTCAGGGTGTTGGRAAAGAACCTTTGTGAAAGAACTCAATAGCTCTAGTTGAATCTTTTATTCATTTCACAAATTGTCTCTAGGCAGAGAGTTCTCTTCCCCTCTGTATATTTACAAATATTTATTTGTTTGGATAGCCCTTCTGCCTAAGGTGAGGTAGAATAGCACTGTAGTTGGATTTACATTTCCTTGATGGCTGAAGATGTTGAGCATTTTTTTCTCATGTTAAAATACTTTTATGCTAAAATACTTTAGCCATTTTACATTTCTATTGGCAGTTTGTGAAGACTCCTCATGTTACTGTTAATATCTGTTGTTTACCTTTGTTGTTAGTCAGATGCAGTCCAAGGAGAAATGAGGTGGTTGAAGTAGAGCTAAGATCAAATCCAGGGCCTTGTACATGCAGGGTAAGCACTCTACCATTGTGCTATGTTTTTAGCCCTTTGGTGTGGTTTTGATAATAAGTTTTCTTTGGACAAATGACTTCACTCATTATTTATTCCCTTTATTTTACTTTGGTGCTGGAGACAACCCAGCATTCAGCCAGGGCTTATGAGTACTAAGCATATACTAGACCACTTAGCTGTAATTGGGCCCTCAGTATTTTTATTTTTTCTATTTTGAGTTGAAATTTAATTACAGTTGCATATGTTTATGGAAAAAAAANTGTATATGTATATGTATATGTATATGTATATGTATATTATATTCATGGGTACAGCCCAAGGAGGCCAGAAGACGACATTGAAACCCCTAGAATTTAAGTTCTAGAGGTCTGATAATCAACCACATTATTACTGCATATGGAACCTGGCTCTTCTGCAAGAGTAGTAAGAGCTTCTAACTAGCATCCTGTCTCTTAAGAGCATTCTTTCTATCCAATTCTCATAATAAGTTTGAAGTTGAATATATTCTGCACCCAAATACTTGGCACTTATCTCATTCCTTAACTCTCTGAAGCACCTCTCATTTAAGAGGGTGATAGTTTTCCTGTGCAATATTTCCATTTCAGGGTGTTGGRAAAGAACCTTTGTGAAAGAACTCAATAGCTCTAGTTGAATCTTTTATTCATTTCACAAATTGTCTCTAGGCAGAGAGTTCTCTTCCCCTCTGTATATTTACAAATATTTATTTGTTTGGATAGCCCTTCTGCCTAAGGTGAGGTAGAATAGCACTGTAGTTGGATTTACATTTCCTTGATGGCTGAAGATGTTGAGCATTTTTTTCTCATGTTAAAATACTTTTATGCTAAAATACTTTAGCCATTTTACATTTCTATTGGCAGTTTGTGAAGACTCCTCATGTTACTGTTAATATCTGTTGTTTACCTTTGTTGTTAGTCAGATGCAGTCCAAGGAGAAATGAGGTGGTTGAAGTAGAGCTAAGATCAAATCCAGGGCCTTGTACATGCAGGGTAAGCACTCTACCATTGTGCTATGTTTTTAGCCCTTTGGTGTGGTTTTGATAATAAGTTTTCTTTGGACAAATGACTTCACTCATTATTTATTCCCTTTATTTTACTTTGGTGCTGGAGACAACCCAGCATTCAGCCAGGGCTTATGAGTACTAAGCATATACTAGACCACTTAGCTGTAATTGGGCCCTCAGTATTTTTATTTTTTCTATTTTGAGTTGAAATTTAATTACAGTTGCATATGTTTATGGAAAAAAAAAGATCATAATTTACAATCAAATGTAAAATAATCCAGTTAATTAGTATCCCTATTTAAGTGTTAACTTTTGGGGGTAAGAACGACTGAAAATTACCCTGAGTTTTTTGAAATATATGTAAATATTTAATCATGCTGTGTGGTACATTTCCAGTAAAAACAGCATATTTTGTTGAGACTTTGTACCCTTTCCATTTCTCCATCAGTTGTTCCCCATCTTCTAATAACTACCATTTAACTCATTTACAAATTTTAACTTAATCAAATTGATGTTGAAACTTAGTTGCTTTGTTATTTGTATAAATATTCTTTATGCAAGTCTAAATGCCTAACCCTTACTAGACATACAAGATTTTTTTATTCTAGGTGCTATCTCTGTCTTTCTTAATAGGCCTCCTTTGAAGTACAAAAAAAATATATACTTTTATTCTTTGAGAATTTAATTACATTCCCAACTCTTCCCAGATTCCCTTCCCCTCTCCTACCTATCTAACTTCATATCCCCTCAATTCCACAATTGAGTCCAGTTTGTGTTGACCAACTGCTCCTTGGCATAGGGTCTGCACTGGGGTGTGATCAAGATACCTGATTTATCATACCATTAAAGAAAACTGATTTCCTGTCCAGCGGTCATTAACCAATAGCTTTTTWTGCTAGGGATTTTTTCCCTCCATACTGGGACTTTTTTTCAGAAGTCTTACACTTTTAAGATATGACCCTGCTAGTAGCTACTGTTAGGATTTGTTTTTAGGAAGTTCAAGAATATAACCCAAGTGCAGAAGTATCTATGTATAATACTGTGGAAACACCTTAAAAGGTTTAATTGAGATGAATTGAGTAAAAATATTTGTGGTGTTGGAAGTATAAATGAACCTAAGTTTTGCTACATTCTTGCTAGTATTGACTGAATTTCTTGTGGGGATAAGCCTCCACTTGGTTTGAATTCTTATGAGGTAGATAAACATACACATGATTGTTATAAATTTCTAGTTGCTTTTAGTCTCCATTTACTTCCTCTATTTCTTTCTTTTTTTGGATTTTTGGATTTGGTTTTTTTTTCGAGACAGGGTTTCTCTGCATAGCCCTGGCTGTCCTGGAACTCACTTTGTAGACCAGGCTGGCCTTGAACTCAGAAATCTGCCTGCCTCTGCCTCCCAGAGTTGCTGGGATTACAGGCGTGTGCCACCACCGCCTGGCCTCTAATTCTTTTTATCTTGAATTTATTTGTTAGGAAATCCATATTGCTTATTTTGTAGAATTTTCTGTGTTATAGATTTCTAAATATCAATACTTAATGCCCCCAATATTTTTAATTAACTGATTATATTTAGAGACTTGGCTTTGGCTTTGTGTGTGTTTGTGAGATAGACAGCGACAGAGACAGACAAGGTTTCTCTGGCTAGCCTTGGCTATCCTGAGACTTTATCTGTAGACCAGGCTGGCCTCCAACTCGGAGATCCACCTGCCTCTGCCTACTGAGTGCTGGAATTAAAGGTGTGTGCCACTACCACCCATATTTTAGCACCTGTGCCAGCATACCTAGATCTATTAATAGATTAGAGATATACATCAATTTTGTATCTTTCATACTTCATTTATTAACTGATATAATTTTGTAAAAAATAAGCTTTCTTTGCTTGGTTAACCTAGAAAAAAGATAAAAAAAAAAAAAAAGAATCTAGGGAAGACAATTAAATGGTTGAGTATTTYTGTTTATTTTGTTATATAATACTGAGTTGATTCTCCAAAGTTGACCAGTAAGTTTTTTTGTTAACTTTGTTTTTTTGTTTGTTTGTTTGTTTTGAGTTTTTCAAGACAGGGTTTCTCTGTATAGCCCTGGCTATCCTGGAACTCACTCCTCACTCTGTAAACCAGGCTGGCCTCGTACTCAGAAATCCACCTGCCTCTCTCTCCCAAGTGCTGGGATTAAAGGCGTGTACCACCACCACCACTACCCAGCTGTAAGTTTTTCTAATATCATCATGGTCTCGTGAATTTAATGAGTTGGATGTGTATTGATCCATTGCAATTACCTGTTTTCTGTTCACATGATCCTATCCTTGAACAGTTGATTTTCTTCATATTCAGTAGAATGACTAATTTTTTAAAATCCATCAATATGTGGAAGAAGTGGAATTCTCATGTATTCTTTATGGAGAATGTWTCATCTGCTTTGGAAAACAGTCCAAAGGTCATATGTAAGTTACCATATGACCTGAAAATTGACTTCAACCTGTATGTAAAGGAATAAATGAGGGCTGGTGAGATGACTCAGTAGTTAAGAGCACCTACTGTTCTTTCAGAGGTCTCAAGTTCAGTACCCAGCACCCACATTAAATGGCTTACAAAGGCCTGTAACTTCAGATTCAGGGGAACAAATGCCTTTGGCTTGTGCAGGCCCTTACATGCACATACCTACCTACACACACACACACACACACACACACACACACACACACACACACACACACAATTTTTAAAAGTAAATCTTCAAGAAAAACTTTAAAAAACCCAAA
>BDUI01001041.1:18519-76796 GCA_002335545.1 Apodemus speciosus
CCAAAGATAAATGAAAACTGTATTTCCTGGGCTCACGGAAGGGCCTGGGATTTGAAAAGTCTGAGTTGGGCCTCTCTGCTCACAGTTTCTGAGTGGGGAGACAGAGCTTTCCCTCCTTGATTTCATCACTCCAAGTCCTGTTTCAGAATTGCCTATGTRATTGCTGAATGATGGTCATCTTGTGGAAACTCAAACATGGCTTCCAAAAACTACAGGCCCCTAGCACTCACCTCTTCTGAGCAGACTGTGTCTCACAGGAAACAAAACTCCCTGTCAGCATCCACATTCAGATCATAAAGGGCAGTCCCTCACTCCACCTGCTCACTAAGGTTTTCTACACAGCCGAGCCACTTGCTCACTGGGATAGATGCTTTGCTAACTCTCCTGCAGCAGTGTTAGGATGTTCCAGAAGCCTCTGATACTTGGCAAGAGAGTGAGTAGGAACAAGGCACACTAATTCACTCCTCATGTGCAYGCCATTATCGATATTGGCACCTGGACTCAGGATAAAAAATGTCTTGGGGAGTCATGGTCTTGAATTGAAAAGACAACAAAGGAGTCAACAAGGTAGAGAGAGGCAGTTGCCTCAGTGCATGCGTGAACGGTGGGTCTTAAGAATGACTGCAAACCCAACCTGTCAGTCTCCACACCAGTGGCTTCCCAAGTCACTGAGTCTTAGAGAGTCCTCAGTAGAGGCTACATCAGAGAATCCCACCAAGCACAACCTTCACTTCTGAAACTTCACAGCACACCTACGAGTCTGGGAAGGAAGCAGAGCAGCCCCAAGTGTCTGTCACTGTTGTGCGTGTATGCCCAGTGCTGGAGCAAAGAGGAGTGGGGGCAGGGAAACATCTGTTGCTTCTGTGTGAGTTCCCCTGCACACCTGCATTCAAGTGCCCCCAAAACAAGTGTTCATCTGTCACAGAAAAGATGTCCCTCTGAAACGGCTGACTGTGTGATCTCGTTGATGGAAACTGCCTTGGGAACAAGAGGCCGTTGTCCTCGTAGAGTGCAGCATAGGTGGGTCGGTCTTCTGCTTACAGCCACGGCGGGGGAGCCTGCTGGGGCATCTGAGGCTCTTGGGACTCACATCCATGTCTCCTCCAGCCATTAGCATCTCGCCGAACCTCATCACCCCAAGCTGACTGTTGCTTTTCACCCCTGTGGGGCTACAATACTCTCGTCATCTTTAAAAGATCAGAAACGGCTCTGGGGCAACTCAGGCGTGCCTAGGAAAAGTTCTCTTTCTGGGGACCTGTGACCAATTTTGTCCCTAAGGTTTCTTAGGTGATGGAGCACATGGAGAACTTGTCTTTGATGTCCTTGCATGGATGCCCATAATGGGATGTTGTTCGTGTCACTGTGCCTGGAATACTGTTGAAGAGGGGGTGAAACCATGCTCTGGACAGCTGGAGAGTCAGACCAAAATGTCTCCYTCTCCCTTCCCTAGCTATGTGGCTTCTGGCAAGCCACTTAGCTTCAGGGACTTGATTTTCCCAGTTGTTTACTGGGATAACAAGTGTACCTGTCTTATAAGACTGTAAGAATGAAGCAAAGTGATACATTAAATCCACTAAAATGGTGCAGAGCATTTAGTAAAACATCCATTATCATCTATTATTGCCTACTGTCTTTAGACATTATTGTTATTTCCCCACTGCCATAGCCAAGGAGCTATATTTAGATGTAGGTGACGTAAGTCAGGTTCTCACTCCTCCTCTCGTACCWGTGGTGAACTTGAAATGAGCCGCCAARCCTTCGTTTCTGTATTGATTAGACAGAGCTCTGACATTTATCCTAGTGGTCAGATGAAATGAAAGGAGGCAAGTGCTTTGGCAGGATGTTGTTCTGGTGAGGACATCAGGGTGACACTGTGGGGACAGCTCCATGGTGGCCCACATGGGACGAGGTCTGCCGCCTGTTCAACGAGGTGTGAAAAACCCCATCCCCACCCAATTCAACCCTTGTTAGCCTTCCCATGAAGCTGTGAAACCAGGTCAAGAGTGATAGGGATCTGGAAATGGCTGAGATGTGCTGAGTCCCACACAGCATTCCCCTGTCCGTATCTGTGCATGCGTGCATGCGTGCCTGTGTGAGTGCATGAGTGCATGAGTGCATGCTTGGGTTACATTCTTCATAACATTTTATTTCCATCTGATGAGCCCATAACTGGTGAGTATGCCTGCCAGGCACTCCAGAAAGGCAACAGGGTCTCCACCGGAAGTGAACAAGAGCATGCCGTTCTTTATACAAACATTCAGAAAGACAAGCATGCCTCCTAGACATTTGTTTAAGTTTATTTCTCTTGCAGATGGGAGTAGAAGAGCCCTTCATGCCCCCCTTTTTTTCTTGCCTTYTTTTGTGTGTGTGTGATGAACTTCATTCCTTGGGCTCCTTTTCAGTTAAAGTGTTCCTTCCCTCAGAGATATATTGTGATGGCTTGTGTATGCCTGGCCCAGGGAGTGGCAGTTAGAAGGTGTGGCCCTGTTGGAGGAGGTATGGCCTTGTTGGAGTGGGTGTGGCCTTGTCGGGGTAGGTGTGGCCCTGTTGGAGGAGGTGTGGCCTTGTTGGAGTAGGTGTATCATTATGTGTGTGGGCTTTAAGACCCTCATCCTAGCTACCTAGAAGTGAGTATTCTGCTAGCAGCCTTCAGATGAAGATGTAGAACTCTCAGGTCCTCCTGTACCATGCCTCCCTGGATGCTGCCATGGTCCTGCCTTGATGACAATGGACTGAACCTCTGAATCTATAAGCCAGGCCCAACTAAATGTTGTATAAGAGCTGCCTTGGTCATGGGGTCTGTTCACAGCAGTAGCTAACTAAGTAAACCCTAACTAAGACAGGTATTTACATGAAGATGAAGTACCAGGCCCTGAGAGACAGACAAGGGCACTAACCCAGAGGCAAGGGGATCCTTGGAACAGCATAAAAACACTTCAGACAACTTTGATTGTTAGTTTTTGCCCTGTCTGTTACTGATATCTGAAAGTCTAAAAATGAAAGTGTAGAGTGTTAGCCTTGAGATATGTGTGTTTTGTGTCTGTGAGAAAAGAAAATGTTGTGTTCATGTGTGGGCAAGAGCATACATAAGAGACAAGATACATGTCTACATATAGACATGTAAGAACTCATGTAAATATCTGTATACGTGCAAGAGAGAGTGCTACATGAACTTGCAAGTATACATACGCACATGTGTGAACATGTGTATGCTCCTGTCTATGTTTGTATATGTGTGTGCACATCCATAGGAACGCTGACTTGTGGATGTTAGCATGTCCTGTGGGTATGAGCATACATGTGCATGCATGTAAATATGTGTCTGTGTGTGCTGAGACCCCTGTAGGTACGGCCATTCTGATCAGATACTGTTCTCGCAGAGAGTCTAGCATCGACCTGATGTGCTTGCATTCAAAGCACAGATGAGAAGTTGGGGCTCAACCAGGACCAGATTCACCTGGTCACARGGCTTGGTTCTGTCACAGGCTGGATGACAAAGCAAAATCTAGTTTCCCTCCCACCGGGTCAGCCAGTGGCACGCACCCTCCATACCTGGGCTTTATATCTTCTTCTGAATCTTCAGCATCTGTCCCAAGGGACAAACCATTAGGCCTAGAGCGTGTCTACCATGCTAACTTAATACTTCCGTGCCTTTTGCACCACATAGCATGGGACCTTGCTATATCGTCCATCCTTGTCACCTCCTGAGACAGACAGCTCTGAGTATGACGGTACAGGAGTCACCGATGCAATCACTCGGCTGAGTTGGTTCTTTGGCCTTTTTGGTGACCACATAGCTTCCAGGTGTTCTGAGTTAACCATAATCACGGGGCTGTGTCCTGGAGTCTAGGGAGGCCAGGATGAGCTTTGGGGAACTGAGTGGTTGGCTCCTGCATATGCAAGATACTTGCTGGGAATCCCTTCTATGTTCAGGAGACTCGGCCCCAACAAGGTCAGGGACCTGAACACAGAAAGATGCCCATGGAACCAAGCATCCTAAAGGCTCTGCCTGTGTCAGACCTACTGTCTGACAGCATGTAAGAATGAACTCAGAGTACTTAAACCACATCAAGAAGGAAGTGTTGCTAAGCAGGACTATTGTAACCCTTCTGTTTTCTGTAGGGTCTCTCACAGCACATAGGACGGGTATGTATTTTGACTATGCAAGGATTTATATCCCCATTTTATCCACAAAGCTGAACTTTGAAGATTCTTTAGAGACTGACAATGGAGAGGCAGGAGATAACTGTCGGCCAGGTTACTCATGAGCTCTCACGGGAATATCACATTGGCTGTCTCAGTCACTTCTTACAAAATGGTGTGGGAATCGAGGTGTGTGCCTGAAGAAATGCGGGATTGCACAGCCCATTGCCGGAGCACACAGCCCAGACATTCTGGGTTAACCTTTTAGACCAGAGCATTGCTTCAAAATGCTGTCATGACATGGAAAGGGGGGAAGACACCCACACAACAGCAGTGTCAGTGTCAAGAGACCCCAAGGCTTAGAAGGAAGAAGCAGGGAGCTACATTGTGATTCCAAGCCTCTAGCTCATCGTCCTGCTGGCTGCCTGGTGATGTACCTTTCAGGCCCACTGGAAGCGATATCTGAGCAATGGAATTAACGGTAGAGAATCCATTTTGTTTGGCCAAACAGACATCCCATCTGAGTCCTCAGCAAACTCCTAAGTTGCAAAGGGCACTTGGCCCCATCTTGCCTTTGGCTAAACACAGATTCTGTGCTTTTAAAAAAAAAGGTTTAGAGGAAGAAAGAAAAAAAAAAACCAAAGTGCAGTGAACTTACAAGACATCAAAAAATCTATAAATTTAGAAACACAAATAGAACTTCCATTAAAAGAACTTTGAAATTCGGAAGAGCGCAAACAGGGAGATGCAGAGCAGGATAGCTCGGAGACGTAATTCACCAGGAAAGGAGGTCGCCCTCGAGACCAGACAGACATGGTCCCCCACTTCACAGAAGGCTCACTCAGGGAGGCATATCACCTACCCACCCTGGCTGATGTCACTCCTGACTTTAGAAACTAGAGTAACAGGCTGAGTCCAGGTCAGATGCATCACCCTTGGGGGCTGTCCCAGTTGTCCTGAAGTCCCTTGCCTCTGAACTGTCAGTGTGGTGGTTAGTGAGAGTCATAGGGTCTTCACAACATCCCAGGGACCGAAGCTCCATGAATGAGTCGCACTAAACTTCAGAGTCTGTGGAAAATGAACCCAGTCTGCTCATGACCATAATTGATCATGCTCTCAAGCGCCGAGCAATTTAAGGAGGAAAGGGTTTATTTAGGTTTCAGGAATGAGGGGACAGTCGGTTTTGCCAGGGAAGGCAAGGCGGCAGGAGCCTGAGGCAGCTGGTGACAATGCATCTGCAGCCAGGAAGGAGAGGGGGCGGGGTTCCCAGCTGGCTTGCATCTTTCCATTCATGCCAAAGCCCCAGTCCTTGGAATGGTGCCACCCACATTGAGTGTGGATCAACCCATCTCACTCAATCTGATCTAGAACCTCCTTCAGAGACATCCCAGAGACTTGTCTCCAGGGTGATTCCAAACCCTGTCAAGCTAACCGTCAAGATCGGCTCTCAGGCTCCTAAGGATGCTATCCACACGGCTGCCCATCCTAAGCCCTGGCACGTCAACTCCATCTTAATGTTGCTGAAGCATCTGCTTTCTTTAGCATGTTGCACTCTTTGTGTTCTCTCTTCTGGAGTTATGTCTGATGCATTCATGGCTGGCTCGAGGGCTGGCCTTCAGTTTTCCCCGCCCCTCCCGCTAGCTTGCTAAGAAACCCACGGATCACTGTCTCGTATTTACTCATGCAACATGCGTTACATGCCGGATTCAAGTGCTTGAACTTTCGTATGTAGCACTCACAGTCCACTGTAGTCTTCCCTCGGAGGTAAAGGAACCTTTGTCATAGGAATGTCAAGCACTTTGCAGGGGTCATATGACTGGCAGCATCTCCCACACAAGACTTAAATACTCTTTCCTTGATCCTTGACAAAGCCATTAAGACCTACTTCAAAAAGGCGTTGTGTCTTCAGGGCCTTCTTTGGTAGACGATGTATTTGTGTTGCGGGGGAGTCTTTTGACTTTACCACCACCCTTTGGGAAGCTGGGAGACTTAACCCTTGCAGTGTCCAGTGGTGCCATGAATGGAGAAGGCTTTAATACTGACAGAGACACCCTGCCCAGCATCTCTCGGATGAGACCATAAAAGTCAACCACTCTGCGGGAGTCAATGGCCAATTGCAGCACAAACTTAATGACCCCAGAATACCCAGAAAAGATTAGAGATTGTCAGGATAAGAAAGCTTGGGTTTGTAAACACCTTTAAATGGCCAGAGCAAGCCTCATCCCAGGACCCAGGTAAACGAGTCAACAGCTATGATGTTGCCAAGAACATATGTGTGGGCCAAAGGGCTCCAGTTAGCACACTACTGCCCTGTTACTATGATAAAGGTGAGGGGAGACGTTGGAGGGTCCCAAGACAAACCCTGAATGGGGTTCTCCATTCGTAGCAGCCATGGGGCACATGCTCTGACTGTATTCCTCTTAGAAAAGAAGCAGCCCTCCGGGACCCGCTACCCAGAATGCCATTGGTGTTGAGGAATGCGGGTCTCCAGAGAAGCCTTCTTCAGTCCAAGGTCTCTGAGTTCCGGGGCTCTCCCTAATGATGATGCTGTACCCTCACATTTCCCAAGCCAATCTGGCTCCTCGCCTTCTGTCACAAGCATTTATATTTCCTGCCCGTTTGTCCTTAGTTTTCCAAGGAGGTGTGTGAGGTTTTATACTAATAATTATTGTACTTAGTGCCCCATAATGCTTTTCATCTTCAAAGCAGTCAGCAAATATCACCGAACACTCGTAACACCTGCAATGGTTAAGTCAGCACTTCTCCCCCTATTTGCATACTGCAAGGGACTGAGGTGAAGCAGGCCACAGGTCAGGACAGGCATCATGACACGAAGCTCAGTGACTGGGGAGAGGGGGCAGCTGCTGTCTTCTGTCACCTTTCATAAAATACCAGCCTTCAAACGAGAACAATAAGATGCCTGTCCTGATGGTACAGTGTGCCTTCGGGATCCCAGGGTCCAGCCACATGGAAATAGTTTATTTTTAAGTTTATTCTTCACAGCAAGCCTGGTGGGCAAATTCAAGGCTGAGGGGGAAGAGCAAGGTTACCTCACAAGTGGAAGTCATTTTGTAAGCTTTGAGGACTGAGGTACACGGAGCAGCGATACATGGTCCTGCGGGGGTGGGGAGTCAGAGTTCCAGCAACTCAGGGCCCCGGGGAGTTGGGGGGGACCACAGTCCTTGAGGGAGGAGGTCATTCGTCCTCGCCCAAGAGAACAAAACTCTCGCAACGTTGTAACTGAGATGAGGCATGAAAGTGACACTTGCAGAGACACTTGGTGGCCGCCGAAAGGCCCAGCCCAGAACTTAACACTGTGTAGACAAAGAGGGCCTGGTTACTCTACCTACTTTGTGGCCACACCTCTCTGGGTGGGTGTGCAGATGTTAAGATGACCCCTGAAAGACCTACAACACTGGAAACACCACAAGAACAGCTCTAACACAAGCTGGCCGTTTTCTGACAGCCCCATCCCTTGGGGCCGCTATTTTCCTGTCTCGTCCTTCAGATGAGAACGCCTTAGATTTTCATTCTGAAACTCCTGTTAATTATCATCACCCTAATTGTGGCTGTCCATCAGCTTGGAGTGGAGAAGTATGTGGCCCTCTCCCTGCTGAGGTAGGTGGCCCCAAAGCTACTTGTCTGAGCCTCTGAAAAGCGAGCTCATCCCAACTACCTGTACTTATTTTACGGCCTACCATTGCCCAAACCCACACTGCACCCTCTGACCCCGATGCTCAAAACATAAGTATGAATTCTGCTGAATTTTGCTCTGGAAACATGAACCACATATTACAAATGAACGTGCTGTTTTGTTTTGACTGTTAGTTGCCTTTTTTTTTTTTTTTTTTAGACTTTTGCTTGCATCCGCGGGGGTGGGGCCGAGTATGTCAGCTGAACTAAAAAGAGATTTGAGTCAAACTCCTCCTGACAGTTAACCTGGTTGTAGTGCAGTTGACTGCTTGTCTGTTCCAGAAAAGCAGCTGCAGGTCCCCTGTAGCTCCTTAATGCAATTACTTGATTAGACTGAGGTATTTCATTTCCTAACCGCTACAGGAATAAGCAATATACCTGTCGATAATTTCCAGCAGAGCTGCGCGGGCCCTGAGCTCGCCTCCAGCCACACCTCGACTCATTCATTAACAAGTTCCAGCGTAGCATGAAAATTCACCTTCCTGAAGCTTCTGAGTCTTGAGGGGTTTTGCTACTGGCAAAGGACCCTCTCCTTGTCTGTCTCCGAGTCATTTTGTCAGTGAATGCACAAGATGTCACAGCAATGGACCCCAACCCTCCTTTGGAGTTCCTCTTGTCTCCCCTGAGATCTAAAGAAAGCAAGGATGCCCCTGTTTTTTTGTTTTTGTTTTTGTTTTCACCTTTCACACACTTGCCGTACTTTTCTGAGTAGCCTAAAATTTACATCACTGCATCTTCTGGAGACAAAAATAATTATACCCATTGACTGATCATGAACCCTGATACCCCACGCACAGGATCTCATGTAACCCCCTTCGCCCTTTAGAATTGCTCTCTCAAAAACCCCTGCGAGCATGAGGGTCGCCGGCGGAATGTGTTAAAAAGCTCAGAGTTGGGGTGGGGACATAACTCAGACAGTAAAGTGCCTGTCACGTGAGCATTAGGACCTGTGTCGGGTCGCCAGCGCCTACATACATGCTGCAGTCTCAGAGGCAGAGACAGATCTCCAAGGCTCAACGACCTGCAAGCCACGCCTAATCAGAGAGCTCCAGGCCAAAGCGAGACCTTTTCAGAAGATAAGGTAAACAACTTGGAGGAATGACCCCTGGGGTTGACCTCTGGTCTTCACATGAATACATGCTCGTGTGCACAAACACACGCGGACACACACTACCCCATGCCTATATACACAGTCAGTCTGCTGATTTATCCATTCATAAATACAGACCTGTGTTGCCTTGCCCATTACATAAATACTCCTGTTCAGAGACTCCTTGCTGGACATTCGGTGCCATGCATTTGACAGACTTGGGCAGTACAGGGGTCGTTTCTAAACTAAGTGGTCTGTACAGGCACATTTCCAAAACCATTGCCCTGTCAAAGAGGTAAATCAGAAATCCCTATCATATAGCGAGAAACTGGGCTCTGGTTGGTTAGGAAACTTGCCCAAACACATTCAGAAACCAAAGTGAGGCCATAATCATTACCAACACCAGATCCCAGACTTCAAATCACAAAGGTATGCCTCTCACCTTAGGAAGGATTAATCCAATTTGTTCTTGCTGGAGAGTACAATCAGAATCAGTGTCCTACAGTAATTCCTAGGTTTGGGCGACTTTATACAGCTAATACTTGCTTCTCCCTCATGTTTTGAGGGCAAGCCTTCTACCGGAGCACCCCTGCCCCCAGGCAGTCACTATGGGCCCTAGGCTGCCTCCCCTTTGCAGCTGTGACATCTGAAATGCAAGAGCTAGTGTAACCACCGTGGGGACACAGGGCTGGATGACCACATAGAACACTTCTGCGCCTTGGCCTGGAAGGAGCAAGGCCCTGCGGTCAGCTCAGGATTGGGTTTCATTAGCCTGTGGGGTGGGGCCTCTCTCTTCAGCTCCTCTGTCTTCCTGCCCTTCTGCCATCTGCATTAAGAGTTGCATCCATCGTGGTCCTTGTAATGCAGTGGCAACCTTATAATGTGTTTGGCGACCCCTTCGTGGAGAGGAGTCAGATGGCCCTTTCACGGGGGTCACATATCCCACATATCAGGTATTTACACTCCGATTTGTAGCAGTTATAAAGTAGCAACAGTATAATTGTATGGTCGGGGATGCCGCAACGCGAGGAACTGCAGTAAAGGGTCGAAGCTCCCGGAAGTTGAGAACCACTGCTACAATGTATCAGCCAGCAAATGCCTCCTACCCTAGAGGATAACTCAGAAGAGATCCAGGCCCAGGAAGCTTCTCCTCCTCAGCTCTCCTCCTGCCTGAGCCAAAGAGAGTTTTTCAACCTAGGTCTGAAAACATGAAACTAAACTCTACAAAACGCCACCCCTCCTCAGTGACAGCCAAACACATAAGTATAAAACGACACTATCTGTAGCTCAATGTCACCACCTWAGTGATACGCTTAGAGTGACTTGAGAATGCTGACGAAGAGTATCCCAAATGGCCCGCCAACCTGCTCTGTGTTTCCAATCCGGGTGCGCGGAGCAAGGACCTTGCCTGATGGAGAGTCAATAATTACTAAAAACACCAAGAAAGTCGGCTCAGCACACCAGTGCTGCCCACTGCCACAGTTCCTCTCTGCTTACGCTTAACTTCCTGCTCTCCAGGGTTTTCCTGGCTTTCCTCTTCCCTTTCCTGCCTCTTCTATCTGATTACTTCCTATTATCAAGATTAACTTTAGCTTTTTCCAGAATGTTTCATACTCCTATTATAGTCCAATAGACCAAATCATATTTAGACCCACACTAGTGAGCTGTGTGTCTGTCCATCCCAGGGACCCATACATGGGACTCTTGGCTTTCCTGCCTCATCAGTTAGAGGGTGCATTCAGAAAACCGAAGAAAACAGCAGCTGAAATTAGATCAAATTTTATTTATTTCACGGGGTAGAGTCAGGTAGCACAAGGCTAGCCCCTACCAAATCACCAGGGATCTAGGTCAAGGCTAGCCCCTAACATGTCTCTGGGGATCTAGGTAATGGCTAGCCCCCTGTCATGTCTCCTGGGATCTCAGTGCCTTCTACCTCCATTTGCATAATCCTTAACACTTCTGTTCCGAAAGATCTTCCATGGTCCAAGCTGGCCATTGCGGCTCCAGACACCGTGTCTGTGTAGTGCCCGGGCAGGAGGGAAGGGCACGCCTTCCAGGAGCTGTGGACAGATTGCTTCTGCTCTCCTTCCTAACACTGGAGCCTCACGATGAGCTCCTGAGGGGCAGAGCAGAGTGATCTTCAGGAATGTCAGTGGCCAACTTAGACTCGGAGCTTGAAGGGCCTCCTTGGGGAATCCCTAAGACTTTAGTGTCATCCCTAGTTGAGTTTGGAAGCTGACTCTGAGGCAGATACTGGGGGCTAGGGTAGGGGATCTTGGGGGACTACTGCCTACCACAGACATTCTCTAAAATGCTACCAAGTCATCCCATATTTATATGCGTAATCAGTTGCCACTTAAGTACTTCCTTATAAGAGATTGAAAACAACTTTTGCTTACACACTTTTCTTGATAATTATATCTTACAAGCGCAGAAAAATTAACCTTCCAATATTTCCTTGATGCAGCTTCATAATTTGTATCTATTATTCATCATATAATTTAAAAGATTAAAATACTAGTTACGAATACTAAACAAAAAATTAAATAGGGGTTATCAGTGTTAAACAATCTTTGGAACATACAATTAAATGGTCTGAGGCAATCATTTAATTTTGTATTAATCTGTCTGCTCTGTAAACTGAGAGGCCTAGAACCACAGCAACAATGTTGGTTTAGCGCTGGGCATTTATAAAGACCTATCACAACCATTTCATTTTGCTTGCTAGACCATCTTTTTTTCTTTTCTTTTCTTTCTTTCTTTTTTTTTCCGTTTTTTGAGACAGGGTTTCTCTGTGTAGCCCTGGCCATCCTGGAACTCAGTCTGTAGACCAGGCTGGCCTTAAACCCAGAAATCTGCCTGCTTCTGCCTCCCAAGTGCTGGGATTAAAGGCCTGTGCCACCACTGCCTGGCTTGCTAGACTATTAAGGCCCCATAATAGAATCGAATTCTCGGATCCCAGAATGTCAGATCAACAGGGTTTCTGCAGTTCTAAGCACAAGATGCCATGATGGTGTCACCCACATCAGAGAGACACCCCACTGTGTCTGGGAAACCATGGTACCCTGCGATAGGGGCCTGGGATATGATTCATCTCTGTGTCCTCAAGGCCTAGTTCTTGGCTTGCCAAGAGAGAGATGACTGAAACACTTGGTATTCCTGGGCTAAATGCAGGTGGGGAGGAGGAAGGGGGGTCCACTTTGCACTCTGCCAGGGCCCCCCGGGGGGGGGGGTTTGCTGGCCTCTCGACTTTGGTAGGGATGGGCTATATGTAGTGAGAGCATCTCCAGAGCTGGGGCCACCTTCTTTGGTTTTGCTCCTCATTGCCAAGCAAATGGCCAACTAGAGAGACATGATTGTTGCTCCTTTATTTCCAACCCAGTTACCTGGTATAAGAAATCTCAACTCAATCAGTAACAATACAAGCTACAAGCCTAGATTGGGCGGATCTCCCACTACACTACTCTATTCCCATCTATGTTATCCCGCATACCCTGCGGTTTCTCCAGGCCTCGAGCTTCTCTCCATCCTCTCCGTGGATCCCCCATAACTCCTTCCGCTTACAGTCAATCCTCCCCTTTTTCCCTCGATCCTTTTCTCCTCCCCCAAACCCTCAGCTCCTCCCCCTTCCTCCTGCCCAACCATTGGCTCAAGCCTTTATTTGAAAAGTTAAGGTGGGGAGAAGGTTCACAAGGCAACTCCTCATCTGTAGCCCCTCCCAGGAGTGGAATTAGCATCAAAATACAAGCCCAGGGCTATCCACAACATGTGATGACATTTTAAAACTGTTACCCAAACCAGTTCCCAGCTCCAGCATCTAACCTAACCATGTGTAATACTTTCCCACCACTAAAAGTTATCTCTTTCCTCTTAGCATGGGAAATTTGTTTTTCTTTTCTTTTCTTTCTCTCTTCCTTCCTTTCTTTCTTTTTTCTAATGATCAATTTTGTTTTATTTGAAAGTTCACTTCACATTTCAACACTTGAAGCTACTTAATCAATAAGGCATTGGCTACTGGTTTTAAACTGTCGTCCATGAACCCAGCACCCCATGTCTCCCAAAGGAACTAGTGGGCACATTGAACCCAACCGCCGCATCCACATGGGCTGTTTGACAGGAACTCTGGGTGTCATTTAGCGCACTGCCCCTCAGGGACTGCACCGGGCATCTCAGGCCTGCTCCTCCCTGCCCCACCCCCCAGCTCTGTCCACCTGTCCCTTAGTTGCTTTAGAGAATAAGGCAGAAGCACCAAATGAGTTAGTGATTCCTAGTTAAAGAAATAAATTCACAATCGTTAGTTGAATCCTGGTTAGCAGCAAAGAGCTTGCATGCAACAGACTTGTAGGAGCAAAGGGTTTGGACGCTGTGTCAGATGGTGACGCGGAAGGAAGCTTCTGGCAAGTCATTTGGTGAGGTGATGTGTATAAAAGAAGGAAGAACATTCACGGCCAAGTAAGGCACAGATGCGGTGTCCCAGATGGTCAGAAGAGGAGATAAGTGAGTCAAGTGGTTGTCTTTAAAGGATGCTCTAGTTAGGTCTGTTAGTGCAGACCCAGAGCAGTGCAGAGCTAAGGAGGAAGGACTCACTTTCACTCTGAAGCTGAGATGTAGACAATCTCCATCCGCCCAGCACTCACCTGAGCCTTCGTGATGAGCCGCAATGGCCATCGTTGATTCCCCAGGATGCCAGTCCTACTGAGCAATACCAGCCATCCCCCTGACTCAGGGGCTCTTACGCCCTCATCTTGCAGAGCTGTGGTGAACATAGCTACCCATTCAGAAGCTTCGTCCTCAGCTGAGTTGTCACCCATAGGTCACTGCATTGCTAGGAGAAGCTGCTCATCTTTTTTATCTGTAATGCACCCATCAGACCAAGAGAAAGAAAAGCAAGAACTTTGTGAGATTTTCCAAACAGCAATGAAAAGAGGATAATGAGTAAGTCTGATGACAGAACAGGTATTAAAGGGGTACTGGGGGCAAGGACGATGCCCACGCAGCTAGAAGGACCCAGAAAGACCAGGCAGAGGGGGAGGTGGCACGTGATCTGAACCCAGGCACCACAGCCATGAGGCTTGAAGGACTGTGGTTATGTGTTCTAGGAAAGGCAGAAGAAAATCCTAAAGACATGAGGTTGGGTGTCAGTACACAATGCAGTATTTGGAAGGAAAGAAACATCATGGTGATGTCGTTTTTCAAGAATATCAGCCTGGAGGACTTGGAGCATGGGAAGGGACTTAGGGAGTCACACCCAGTCACAGAGGCAACTACCCAGGGTTAAAGGGAGGAGGTGGCAGACAGGACCAAAGGTTGTCCAGGAGAAACACTTACTGACGGAAAAAGAAGGGTCAGGTCCAAGGCCAGAGAACCAAAGTGAGAAAGTCTCAAGGAAAGGGGTCCAGGCCCTTCTTGGGAAATAACCTTCTTTTATCATCATCATCATTTGACAATTACATGCATGCATGCATGCATACATACATTTATCGAAAATTTAGAGGCATTTTTACTGCCCATGTTCTCCTATTTCCCTCCCTGTCCCTCTGAATCCCTTCTTCCCTTTGAGCAGTGAACCTACTGGTTCTCGACCTATGGGTCACAATCCCTTTGGGGATCAAATGACCTTTCGTGTGGGTCATCTAAGACCATCCTGCATATCAGATATTTACAACTCAGTATAAAATTAGAGTTATGAAGTAGCAAAAAAAAATAATTCAGTACATTGGGCCACCACAACATGAAGAACAGTATTAAAGAGTTATATTAAATATAAAAGAGCCTCAGGAAAACTGAGGAGCATTGCCTTTGAGTGTCTCTTTGAGAGCCAAACATGATGAAAAAATGAATGTGTGCCTCACCAAGGAAGGCAGTGAGTTGAGGTCCAAGACAAGCCAGGTGAGAGGGACAATGACAGCAACTTCATAGATCCGAAAACAGAAGCCCAGAAAATGCCAAGGCCCACAACAAAATCAAGCAAATAATTAAACAGACACACAAACACAACGAAGATTGTTATCTTGGGAGGAAAGAGCAGAAGTGGAAAGCGTCCTCAGACAGGGGATGAAACCTCAGGCTCTACCACATGAAGCAGACCAAGACCAAGATGTCTGGATGGGAAGAGTGACTCAGCCACAGTTGACAGTGGAGACATTTGAGATTACATTTCAGGAGAACAGTGGGAGTGGAGAGTAGGGCCCAAGGCCACGGAGTGGGAACTTTGTGGTGAAAGGTTGGGGCACTGTGGTAAGCACATGAAGCCAAGAGGGGGAGAAAGGAGAACACACAGTCTTATGGAAGGAAATAGAAAAGACAATAAGGTAATGACCGGGGCATATGAGCACATGTGTGGGAGATGGTGGAATTGTTTCATTACTGAGAAAAAGAATTCCGGGGTGCCCCTGACTGTGTTTGATGTAATTGGGATATTCCAGTCTCTGAAATTTCACATGGGGTCATAGTCTACTCGCTGTACAAAGTATAAAGATCTAGCACACCCTGACTCAGTGGACACTTGACAAATACATTTTGACAAATTACCTGTCTTGGTAAGATCCCCATTGCCAAGGCTTCACTCAGCAAGATGACTTAGCTGTACTCATCAACGTCAAGTGTCAAAAGATAATTCAGGAAAAAGTGTAGGAACAAAGAGATGAACCAGTAAGCCCTAAGATAACCATAACTCCACTTTAGATAGTGTGCAAAAACATCCGGAAAAAAAAATGCTTCAAATGTCAGTGTTTTCCGTGGCCGAGGGCATTTCATACAGTGCTCTCTCATGACCCCGGGTGGCCCCAGTCATCCTCATCACCACCCTCTTCACCGGGAGAGACAATTCACTGAYRTGAGCCACGCCCCTAAGCTACAGCATTCTGTACATTACCAGTCATCAACATTCTTTCAATTTGAAGCATTTTGAATTTGAATACTTAATAGCTAATTACCGAAGATCACCACAGAATGTTTTGGAGTTGCGACTTTATTTTCAAATCCTCATTGGTAGCTGAAAATGAAATGTTTCCCTTTGCTTCACCACCACCCTCATCCCAAGATGATTTTGATGGGGTGTGAACTCCAGACACAGCCCATGCATGTTCAGCAGTCGCCGGCCATACTGGTCACAGAGTCTACCATAGGCCTTCAGACCTAGAATGAGACGACAGCTTCTTACAAAATCAGACATTTTCATTGCTCCAGTACTAGAAATTGAACCAAGGATTCTGCATGCTCTGTTGAGCACTCTATCACAGAGCCATGTCCCCGGCCCTGGAGATTCTGTCTGGAATGTGAGAGCCAGGCCTGCCACAGTAGTTGCACTGGAAGAAGCGTCCCTTGCAGGCTGATAGAGTAATACAGTATCTAGCCACACACTTCCTGTGCTGGCGTGCTTAGGCACACAGATGCTATGCAGTTGGGAAAATGAGTGTGCTCCCTGCCTAGTCCTCAGAAGATCACACTATCCTAATCCAGGCTGCCCTGGTTCTTGCGGAGTTCAGCATGCATTTTTGCATGAGTGTTCAATAAGTGTGAAAAGCTCAAAGACTAAGAAAGCTGTTGATAAGGTCGGGGCGAAGACTCGGTGTAAAGTCCTGAGTTCAGATCCCCGACACCCCTAGAAAAGCAGGTATGATACTGAGCATTGTTTGTAGCCCTGCCAGGGAAGGCACAGATGGGCAGATCTCGGGCGCTCACTGGCCACCCAGTCTAAGGGAACTGCTGAAATCTAGGTTCAAGAAGAGACCTCGTCTCAAAAGAATACTCTGGAAAGAGCCTAAGGGGCAAATCTGATGTCAACCTCTGGCTCTATACACAGCCAAATGTACTTGTGTACACACACACACACACACACACACAGACTGACACACACAAGTGTACACACACAAGTGTACACACACACACACACCATTAACACATAAAAAAGGAAGAAAAATAGGGGGAAACACAAGGTGACATCTAGCAAAAGCTTCATTTGGGCAAATTCCCCACCTAGCTACTACTCCCACAACTGTCACTGCCAAATGACTATAAAGTGAAAACTGTGTAGTTCAGTCACATTTAGACAGCAGATTTGCCAGTGTTTCTGATCTCCCCCTCTACTAGCTCTGTAAGACCCTTTTGTCAGGATCCAGGTAAGACACACAGTGTTTACTTAGGCACAATAGACCTCCAAGATCCCGAAAACACATTTTTGTAAAACCCTGCTCTTCCATGGAGTGAAAAATGTTGATATAAGTCATGTGGACAGCCATCTGGTCTCCTCAAGCCAGGGCCACAGGCTTTCTGCAACATCTTTTTTGTCTTAAATAAATGACTTGTGGTGAATTAGACTCTCTCTCTCTCTCTCTCTCTCTCTCTCTCTCTCTCTCTCTCTCTCTCTCTCTCTCTCTTATCCTGGCTTCAGTTCACATGTGCTGGAGCAGACCTCAGGTCCACGGTGTGGTTCTTGTTGGAGGCTGGCTGGGGTACATCTGAGTAAGCAACATCTGGTAAATACAGCAAAGAAATCGAGGGGGAAACACTCCTTAAAACAGATCCATTTCTGTTTTTAGTTCCTGGGCACTTCTTTGTATTTTTCCACACGGTGTGAAAAAAACATAGTCGTAAAACCCAGAACAGTGGAACGACCAGGGCGAGATTGGTTTATATTCGCTAAAACATTTGCGGTTGTTTTCTTCAGAAATGGATCTTGGTGACATGATTGATTTTTCCCTAAGGACCTCCTCCATTTATGCTCTCTATATATCCCAGGCACTTGGAGATGTACAGCACAGCGGTGCAGGCAGAGGGACCTGTGTGAACCGCCAGAATCACTCTCAGGCTGCTCAGTAGGCAGGGGAGTCATGCTAATGACTCCACAGAACTTCTGGGTTTACAGTCACTGGGGATGACTGCTATGGGAGGCAGGGGACCAAACTTCCACCTGACCCAAGGCTTCAGCCCACATACAGGCTCACTGGTTTTTAGACACGAGGTTGCACCATTACTGAATGCAGTGGGCCGGCTCCGAAGCCAGTGGGACTTGCTACGGAATGCACACAGAACTGTGCGGCAGAGAGCATCTGGTGTCATCTCCCTACTGGGGAGCCCATTAATCCTGCTAATTGTCCTCACTACTGTCTTAAAAATCCCTGCTTGCCTTCCCATGTGGATGCAAAGGAGCTCTCATCTTCAATTTGTGTCCGATCCTGGTGTTTGATGCCATTTGTGTTCATCAGACTAATGGAGCTGTCAATTAAGCCCAATCCAGACTAGCTCTTAGCAATAATGGACACCCGGACCTGATCTTGGAGTAGAGTGGAAGAAGGTGTGTGCTCCTTGAAGCAGCTGGCGAGTGATTGTCAAGTGACTGTGAAACCCGAATCGTGGATTGATTATGTGAACGTACTTGTACAACTGCATGTGCACAGTCCTAGACTGAGTCACGAGTGGGCAGACTCGGATAGGTCACTTTTTAATGTGTGAGCATATTAGCAGAAGGCCAGAGACACAGTGTGATGCCTTAGAAAACCGAATATAAATAACGTATGGAAAAATCATCCGAGCTAACAAATGTACGTATGCTGGAGTCTATCCTTGCATCCTGTTCCTATAAGTATAGAGGTTTGCCTCAACCAGGGCAGGGGCCTGAGGAATGGTGTCTGAGCATCCCATTACTGGAACATCTCCAACATTTGAGTCTCTCAGATTCTTTCCTGATTGGATGGAGGTGGCAAGAGAGTCTCATCTAGTTTGTAGCAGCAGCACTGTGTCCTCCTCCTCTTCCTCTTCCTCTTCCTCCTCCCCTTCCTCCTCCCCCTCCTCCCCCAGCCTCCTCCTCCTCAAGAACTCACACCATATTTTGCATGGTTTAGAATGCCCTCCAAAGGCAAACCCAGAGTCTGAGGAATTTTTCTGCATTGCTGAGATGAAGAAAGCTTGCATGCTGTGACTTGCCACACGTGTCTCTCATTAAATAATCCTCCAGACTTTAAAAAAAAATAGAAAGAGACTCACCATCTATAGCTAAACATCAAACAATCAAACTATTTTTAGCCTCGAGTACTACTGAGAAATTAGATTCCGCACGTTCATCTTGGGTTATCTGGCTTTAGCAAAATGACCTCGATAAAGAATGTGGTAAAACAGAGGCTGACATCTTCTGCCGAGTGTAGGCTCTGGCATGCAAGATGGCTCTTTGCTGAGAGTTTGCATACAGAGAGAGCAAGGATTTTGAAAGACTGGCTGTCAGGCGGCTCTGAGACTCACCAGGCAGGTATGTGTCCTGGAACCTCATGCAGGTGTGTCCCACAGTCAGGCTTGAAGTGCGGTCAGACCCGGTGCTCAGAGTGGTTAAACCTTGTGGGAGAGTGGGCAGATAGCCTTAGGTGTCAGCTAGTTGGTTTTGATCTGTGTCATGTTGTGAGGTGCACTGTAAAGAGATACTGCCAGGGCAGAGGGGCTGAACCTTCTGGTAGGAAGAAAGGTCTCACTTGGGGCTGGCGTCTTCGATGTAGTCTTCAGCAGCAGAGATCTCCATCCACAGGTGCCACCAGGGTCGGCCTCAGGCTCACCTCTCACTCGCGTCTGTGTCTGCTTTCACTTAATCTTCTCACCTGAGGAAAGGGAGGAGGTGGGGGYGGAAATGGTGAACTGCCTAGCACTGCTGAGTGAAAACCCAAGCAAGACTGGTAGACATCCAGTTTGCAGATACAGGCTTACACAAGTTTCAGGATGGCTAGCCCAAGACCGATGTGGTGGATGGAGATAGAAGGCAGGTGTGGGAACCCAGGAGCAAAGAGGAGACTACCCCAAGCCTCTGAGCCAGATGGAACAGACCGTGCATGCCAAGAGTGTTCAACCTACAACATGGGGCTACATGTAGCCCAGGAGGGCTATGAATGTAGCTTACCACAAAGCTGTAAGCTTGCTTAAAACATTAAAAGGGGTTCTTTGGGACTTCGGGTTTAGTTTTGCTTTTTCAGATGTGTGTGTGTGTGTGTGTGTGTGTGTGTGTGTGTGTGTGTGTGTGTTGAAGAAGGACCTCATCTATTTTAGTGAGGCTAACCTTGAACATGCTATATAGTAGAGTTTGACTTCCAATCCTCTTGCCTCTATTGAGTACAAGGATTATAGAGATGATCACCTCTGGCTTAGGAGATGCTGGGGATAAAACATAGGACCTCCTATATGTGTTAATCCAGTGCTCTACCCAGAGAGCAATACCCACCAGCCTTGATTGTTTGGTTCTCAGTGTGAGCTTATAGATGATAATATCTTAGCACAGCAAGAACGGGCTCTAATTCCTGCTTGGTTTTCCCACCACACCAATTTACTCCAATGTCCCATGGGTAGATCTAGTTCTTAGATCTAGAGCCTAAGAGTCCATCACTGAGCTTTTGCCATTCTTGTCTGGTCCCAAGGCACTGCCTGACTACTGGACAATGTAGCACAGCCACTGTTCCAATGCTGGGCGAAGGCTCTTTGGAAGGGAACTTTCCTTGTTGTTGCACTCATCAGATGATGGGAGCTAGAGAAAACACTACTCTGGCCAGACAATCAGAACTCGAGGACTTGAAGAAGGGCCGTCCCTGCCTCTTGGGTGCAGCGAAGCCCATAATGCTCACATGGTGTGAGGATCCAGTATTTCCAGTTCTCTGAGATGGTATTTTAATAGTATCAGGTCATTGCTCTTCTGGAGGCAAACCCAGACTGCATTTATTTCATTTTGTGTTGGAAAGGGCAAATCTCTCTTGGAAAAACCAGAAACACAAATTAAAGGGTTCTGAGCCTGGTGGAAGAGATGCCTACTCATAAACACTCTTTAAAGGCCAGGAAGTTCCTCTACCTCCTTATGAAAATCCGAGGTAGACCTTCCTCATCTTCCTGTTTGTGGGAGCAGAAAAGTTCAAGGCTTGGTGGGATTAGTTCACAGCGAGACCCCTGCAAAGGCAGCGAGCCTCATGCTCCCAGGAAAAAAAGGACCTGGCGTCTCCTCTCCACTGACTTAGGACTTAGAGACCCATTCAAGCATTTGATGCAAACAGTTTATAATCTCTATCTCAAGGTTACCACATGCCTGTGTGTATTGTCCTTGCACACCAGAGTATGGCCATTGTCCTATCAAAGAAAATTGACTTTTAAAAATCATCATAATTATTTCTCTTGTACTATTTACTCTTCTCTGTGTGTTTATGACTCGGCTTGAGAAATTCTAGATGTTGATGACGAATGTAAAACTCGTTTAACTGGGACACCAAAGAACTAATGAATGCTTGCCTCTTGGTAGACCACAGGCAATCCTTTACTGATGGTCCAAGAATTCTGGGCTGGTCCTTCTATAGAAGCTGACATTATTAACTTGCCTCATAAATCATTAATGCTTCTCCATTCTCCTGAAAGCTCTCAGTCCCCAAGGTTCTCAACAGCCACCTTCAGGCATCCATCCACAGCTCAACAGCCCATGCCCATTCCCTGAACATGCAAAGCAGGAACATTTGGCATTAACTGTATGCCAAAAGATGCTAACACTATTTTTTGACACTGTAAAGAATCCAGAAACATAATGAGGTCAAAGCGTTGCTCTCTCCATGCTGCTGAATTCTCTTTAAACTCAAAACAAAAGCAAATATTAAAGAGAGAGGGGCATAGCTTGGTCAAATTACACAAGCTCTGGCCTAGTCTGAAAGCACTTCTCTGGGAAGAAGACTTAAAAAAAACAAACAATAAAAATAAAACCTGGAAACAGAGTGATCCAAAGATCATAGAACTTGAAATATTCCAGAATTTTCTAAAAACACCCGTGTAGAATTTGTTTCAGGTCTAGCATCCCTGTTGACGTGTAGCTCTGTTTCCAAAGGCTGTTGTTCTTGCAGATGTGTTCTGAGCCACTGCTGAGCAGATGATAAGCCAGCCCCTCTTACGGCCCAGAGAGTTCTTGGTGCCTTTGTCATAAAGCTGAACACCTTGCTGTACACGGCTGGACCCTGGGGCCCAGATGCTGTCAGTTTGAGGTGCCTGACATGAGGACAGGAGCCTTCTATGTCCTTCCTACGCTAGCATGGCAGCTGTGCTTTAGTTTGGAGGGGCACATCATCTTTTACACACTTTCTGTTACGAAAGGGGGACTCTTGCTACATGTGTCACGGGCAGGCATGAGGATCTTCACCAACAGAGACAATTCAATGTCCAATTCATCCATAGATAAAGCCATGGACAAGCATTAGAGAAGCAAACTGAGGCACCCTTCTGTGGCAGGAGAATAAAATCGGGTCATCAGTTGCTTTGCCCACTCAGTAGCTTGAAGAGTAAGGAAGCACGCCCTTTGAGTCCAGCTAAAGGATAAGTTACTTTATTCAGTGATTTGTTCTTTCGAGTAGACCTTATGGAAAACCCACCACAAGATCCATTAGGATCCTCTCTCTAGGTCAAGACACCATTTGCTTATTTATCTAAAGCATCAAATGATCATGAGTTAGTTCTGATTTATTTAAGCAGTTCACCTGTAGAACTTTTGTGAAGACAGCGTCCAAAGTAGGAAATGTGTTTTCATAGGAATCGAATCTAGACAAAAAGAACTCAGCACGACTCTGGCCAGGAGGACGTGGAAGGCTGCTTTTGGACTCATTGTTTAGCCAAATAAGCAGTGGAACCAGCGTCATGCTCCCTGGGGTGCTCAGCTGGCTGTCTTCTCACGGGTTATCATCAGAAAGCCTTTCCATTTGGCACTTTGGGCCAAGACATGGTGAGATGTTATTATTAAATGCTAATATCGAGTGCACACACCAAAAAAAAATGTGTTGAGAGGAAAGTGGGTAGCATTTGCTTTAGAGATTTTAACGAAGGGCTGAGTTTCCACCCTCGTGTTTAAACAACGTCTGTTAAGCATTTGACAGATGTGGCATTTGGCAGGTCGGGAGGATGCCCCCGTGTAGGAAAGCATTCATTTCCAAGAATCAAAGATGAGGAGAGCCAATGCGAAGCAGAGACAAACCTGAAGGGAGACAAACAAAGCTGATCTCACTGGAGCCTCAGCAAGATGTCAGGCAGGGAGAACGCAGGCTCAAGAGAGAAGACATCGACTCCAGCTTCTCCTAATGAGAACTAATGTAGCCCTAAATTAGAAGCAGGGATGGCTGAGATAAGTATTAAGTTCTGAGGGAGGACTTGCCGACTTTTCTGTTTTGATAGAGATGAGAAAGAGACCAAGGTTTATTCCCTCAGAAACACAGTTGATAAGAGACTATTTCAGAATAGAGTCATCCACAGCGGCGTGACGAGCTTTTCAGCGTGAATCCCGTCTCCGACTCATGGCTTATTAAAGGATCCTGTTCATTAAAACCATGACTTTAGAAACTGTGAGTGTCTGGAGCAGAGCCGTGTAGATCCGAATGTGGGCTGCCTGCAAGGTGTGAGCCCTCGGTGGCTCATGACTGCAGATCTGAGATGTTTGGAAAAGGCATGTAAGGAATGAGGTGTCTTGTCTGACCCCTAATTTCTCTAAGACACTGGGGTTTCGGCAAAGTCCATGAGCCGAACTGGATGCAACTCTGGGGAAAGGTCAAAAGTAAAGCCTTGGCTAGCATTTTCTATAGAAAAATAAGAAAGAGGTGGGAAGGTGGGGGTGACCGGGTTAGCAGGGCCTTTTCTCCTTCCTGCATCCAGAGAGTAGAGCATGGGTCTCCTTTTTGTTTACTAATGGGCCTTTTCAGCACCCAGTGGTTAAAAACAAATTAATCCACACAGAGCCCATTTTTCAGATTTGTTAAACTGAAGAACATGACACCTTCAATGAGATA
This sequence comes from Apodemus speciosus, assembly GCA_002335545.1. Classification (NCBI taxonomy): domain Eukaryota; kingdom Metazoa; phylum Chordata; class Mammalia; order Rodentia; family Muridae; genus Apodemus; species Apodemus speciosus. The sequence goes on from BDUI01001041.1 coordinate 42,211, forward strand.
GGTTGATCTGAAGTCTACAGTGACCTCAGAGAGGTAATCCCTCTGAGGTATGCTGTGGATGGGGAAATATGCAAACAGAAGAACAAAAGAGAACTGAACGGATTAAGTTATTGCCGTGTTTTCAGAGACGTTCCAAAGACCATGACTTACAAAGAATTTCAGCACAACAATAGATTATTGTATTATATATATTTTTCTTGGCCTACAGCGACCCTGTTACAATGGCACATTACCGGGTCCATCTGTGTTATTAAAATATTACGGTAACAACAACAACAATAATAAGCCTAATTGTTTGAGTCTTCAGGAAAGACTGCTTGGAAGAAAGAACGGTGCATTAGTCAGTCTACAGAATAAATGATAACCTGCCCTTTGATTCAATGAGTCTTTATTAGGTGACAAAGATTGGGTCCATGTGTGTGTGATGCGGTGCGCCTCGGGCTAGGCCCCTGTCTGAGACACAGCACGCCTAGGGCAGGGCACAATAGGAGCCTTTGTCTCTGCTAGAGGCAGGATTTTTTTTTCCCCGAGAAAAAAAAGAAGAAGAAGAAACAGAGAATCCATTTCARTCTTTAAATCAAATTTACCTCCCCCTTTCCCCAATAAAACACCATAAATAGTCTGGATGGGAGTGGATCTTCTAAACTGACAAGTATTTATATAAAAATTCTAAAGATATTGTATGCTCCACTAAAATCTGAGGGCTTTGGAATCCAGGGCTGACTCTCCTACCCACCTGTCAGACATTAGCAAACATCATGCACCCTTAAAGCCTTCGCTCTGACAAGATCTCTTGTGACACTGAGATGTTTTGCCCAGTCCAGTGTCCAGACAGTTCCATCTCCAAACTACGGGAGTGCTGTAGTGCCACACCTGGACAGCTCGCCTCCGGAGAGTTTTGCTGCTTTTTAGCACAAATGCCTTCCACAGGAGGGAAAGCCGGTCCTGGGTCCTGTTTCCATTTAAATGTGAGAACATCTGTTGCGCAGGAGATGGGTTAGCTACCAAGCACTACTGTTAGATTTCTCGCCAGCGAGTCTGATGCCTTCATGTGGTTTCTGTTTGCTTCTTTAAACAGTTAATTATGTTTTATTCTTTCTTCTATAAAAGCTAAATTTAGCCAAGTTTTATACTAATTTAAAACATTTTCTGGAAATGACAGAAGGCCATTGTTTAAAAAACGGCAGAGAGGCAGAGATCTGGATGGCTGTCCCCCAGGAGCAGGAGGGGGCTGGGAAGCGATCGTGGCAGCCTGTGGCTTCAAGGCTCAAATTTTATTTGATGTATGTGGACAAATAGCGATCAGGTCATAAATCAGTTTACACTGCTACTCACATATGTATCACGACGCAGAAGGCAGGGAGGGGTCATTTCCAAGCTCTTGCCGCCATGCTATTTAGTGTGGTTGGAAGTATATTCGGAAAGCTGTGCGCAAAGGTTAGCAAAGACTGTCATGCTGACCTGCTGCCACAGAGCACCTTGCTGTTTGTGGGGGCATCCGTTATCCTTATCCTCTGAGTCTCATCCAGAGCATTAACACATGGGTGGGACACTGTGACTCCCCTGCTCCATAGTCCCCATCTACTGATGACTTTTCCAGGAATAGGATGTTTGGGAACATCTGGAGACATTTTTGGATGTGGCATCAGAACAGGGGTTCCTACCGGCTTCTGATTGGGAGATGTCAAGGGTGCTGGTCTGTGGACAATACACAGCAAAGCTTCCTGTGCCAGAGTTGTCTAACCTCAGATACCAGCAGGACTGAGGAGAAACTAAGAAGCCAAGTGTTCATACTATGTAATAACTAAATACTGGATGCAGGATGTGTTTGTATGTGTCCCTGTGTGTGTCTGTGTACGTATGTGTGTTGTGTGTGCAACTCTACACATACACGGTGTCCCTCATGAGTACAGAGACTAGAGGACGATGTCAAGTCTCATTCCTCAGGCACCATCACACTTGTCTTCTGAGACACAGTGTCTCACTGGCCCAGAGCTCACCCATTAGAGTGGGCTAGCTCGACAGCAAGCCCCAGAGAGCAGCCTGTGTCTGCCTCCCCAGAGCTAGGATTACAAATTTACCCCACCAGGCCATGCGGTTCCCATGGGTTCTGGGGATTGGACCCTGGTTGTGAGGCTTGGAAGGCAAGGGCTTCTCACACTGAGCCATCCTTTCATACATACACCCCGTAGTAAACTTTAAATCCAGGTTTTTGTCCTACCCCAGCCCAGTTAGGAGTCACCAAAGCTCTGTAGTAGAAAATCCTGCCCGGAAAGGCCAACCCCAAGCTGTGGCTCCCACGGCTGGTTCTGTTCACGGTCTTCAGGAGCACTTTCAGTGGACTCAGCTAGCGTACAGCAGCGCGTGACGTCCATTAGAGGAGCGCGCACTGGTTTCCTCTATAATCCTCTTTATTAATTTCATTCTTCTTCTTTTTTTTAATGTCATTGGGCTCGGGATTTATTAAGTGTAAAAGAGGTTGTGGTTTTTTTTAATTGGATATTTTCTTTATTTACATTTCAAATATTATCCCCTTTCCTGGTTTCCACCCCCCAAGAAACTCCCTATCCCATCTCCCTTGCCCCTGCTTCTATTAGGGTGCTCCCCCACCTACCTGCCCACCCACTCCCGCTTCCCTGTCCTGGCATTCTCCTACACTGGGGCATCAAGCCTTCCCAGGACCAAGGCCCTCTCCTCCCATTGATGCCCAGCAAGGCCATCCTCTGCTACATATGCAGCTGGAGCCATGGGTCCCTCCCCATGTGTACTCTTTGGTTGGTGGTTTAGTCCCTGGGAGCTCTGGAGGGTCTGGTTGGTTGATACTGTTCTTCCTATGGGTTGCAAACCCCTCAGCTCCTTCGGTCCTTCCCATAATGCCTCCACTGTAGACCCTGTGCTCAGTTCAATGGTTGGCTGCAAGTTTCTGCCTCTGTATTTGTCGGACTCTGGCAGAGCCTCTCAGGAGACAGCTGTATCAGGCTCCTGAGGTCAGGTTTTAAACCCAGCAAATTTAGAACGAACATGGAATGGGAAGTGGGAGGAGTACTGGGGCAGGAGTGAGAGAATAAATGAAAAATAGAAAGAACGAGTATGAAGAAGTCCAACGAAATGAAGAGGAGGGGGGATGAAGGTGTGCCTGCCTGCCCTTTCCTGGTGGGCAGCAGAAAGTCCCACTGTGAGGCTCAGTGGACCCTCTTGGCTCACTCTCAGACCTGTCTCCATTCTCTTCACCAACTGACACTACACACCCTCCTCCCTTCCAAGACAGTCAAAGCTCATCAGAGCTTTGACCCTAGGAATCCATCATTGGCACCCCTGTGGGACCAGGGTCACAAGATGACCCCATGCCTTCAATGTCGGTGTCTCTGATATGACTTGTCTGCCACCTAAAGCCTGTGAGCTTAGAGCTCTCCGTTCACCAGGTATCTCCAAGATCACGTTTCTCAACACTTGCCAAGACCATGCAGACTGGACCATCATTTGTGTCCATGGTATGAGCCATGCAGGCTGGACCAGCGTTTGGGTCCAGGCTGTGCATGGTATGAATGTCAAAACTAAGCTTAGCTAAGAGATTCTGGTCCCCTTGGCTGAGCGTTCCTCTGCTGGTCAACTGGACATTTTATTCAGCAAATATGAAGTAAAGATAGAGATGTTATCAACAGAGGTGTAAGCAGAGCCCATTCTCTGTCCTCCAGAACCTTAGAGTCTAGCAAAATGTTCACAAATGGGTCTTGGCCTAAGAAGAGAGCAGAACTTACATCCACAGATTCCTTGCTAATGCTGTGTTGGAGTGGGCCCATAGGATAAATAATTTCAAGGAAAAAAAAAGAAGAGGTATAACCATTAAGACAGTCATGGCTATGGTAGTCATGATTTACAGTCAGGGCCTATAGCAAACCCAGTTGACATCTCAAGACTTCTAAAGACATCTCAAATATTCTAAAAAGTTATGTGCACCCAGGGTGTCTTAGAAAAGGATGGATTTCTGGATCGTCCCATCTGCTGTTTGTCGTGGATTGCAAATCCATTCTATAGGGTAACCTATGCCAGCAGACTGCTGTTCAGCAGCCCCAGACAGCCACTGGGTAAGCACCAGCACCTCTGCGCCCTGCCCGGGGAGCACACGTGTTTCTATGTCCTCACTTCCCATGTGGGAAGTCTTCAGCGTACACTGATATGCTAGCAGTGATGTGTGAATTAGTCCACTGCGCAAGCAAGTCACGTCTGTGAACCGTGTGCCCAGCCAAACCAAAGGCGAAAAGCAAGACATGCTTCCAATGAAGACTGCTCCTCCCCGAGAGAAGAGCGTAGGCCTTGAAGTGTTTTCCTTCTTGAACCTCAGTATACAGAGGACACAGTGAAGCAGTTCTCATGCCAGCTCTCCTTACACGCCTGCCAGCGGGTTTCCTACAGGGTTAATCTGCTGCCATAACTGGCATGTTTACATCTCCTCCAAGATGTTCCACTGCTTAAAGAATTCACTAAAAACTCTCCAAGCTCTTTTCAACATGAACGTACCCATCTTGTGCCTTCTACCTCCCACTTCCCCTTCTGCATGTTTAGGTCTTTAATGAGTTGGACCATTGTGGATACAGCCACATCTTCCCCTGATGCCTACTGTAGACATTAATTATTGACCAGGACTCTCCTTTCTGCTATGCCAACTTAAGGTCTCAAGAGTCTTTTCCTAAGACAGTGCAAATCACTCAGAGGTTTGACTCCAGGTCAATGTTATCGGCTATCCTACCTACAGGCATCTTGTCAAGAGAAATAGGGGCAGCATCTAACTAGGGTTTAGACTGTCTGTTTACTGTGGCTATTGAGTTGGGGTGAAGGGTAGACTTGTTGACTAATTCATCTTCAAATTCAAACACTCCTTACCAAATCTAGACACTGCCTTCCAGACACTTAGAAAAATAACAATATTATTAAAGCAATCTTAAAGGGATGAGTCACCTCTTAGCATAGGTGTGTGATGATGACAGCTATAGAGTACTGTAACCTCCCTGCTGTGTATTCACTGGGGCCCTGGGCAACACAGGACAACTCAAAGGTTGATGAGATAATCCCCCTACTATACAAAACACATCTGACTCCAGTCAAGTGTCAAGCAGATGACAGTGGAGGCGCTGCTCACCAGTTCTACCCAGCTTTCCTCACGAGCACTGAGCCTGCTCAAGAGCTGCTAGAATACGGAGCATGACTTGCCTTGCAGATAAAGCCAGGAAAGGTCAGGGGTGTGATGCAGATCAGGACTGTCCTTCTCAAAATCGAGGGAAAGATTAACATGGCCAGGGGATTACACAAATACTTTTAAATGTGGTTGAGTTGTGGTCTTTTCTTCTCAAAGCTCAACATGCCAAGCAGTTGGGTCACATAACCAATTATATTAATTATTATTAATCCTTAAAGAATATATTGTTTATCCTTAAACAACAAAGAACTGTGCCTTGTGCTTATTTGGTGCCTTTGAAAATGATTAACAATGAAGTTTCAGAACTTTCCAGGGTGACAATTCAAATGTATACATGGCACCTCTCAGAGCTCCGAAGAACGCCCGACAAGGTTTTGTGTGTGTGTGTGTGTGTGTGTGTGTGTGTGTGTGTGTGTGTGTGTTTAATGAAGGCCTGAGAGAATAGCAACAGAAGAGACTTCAGTAAAGAACATTAAAATAGCATTTTCTTGGGGAGATCTGGATTCTTGGCATAGAATACATTTGTACAGATGCAGTCTATGCTCTTTCTATTTTAGTCATGTGTGTGTGCATAGGGTGATGAGTGTGTGCAAGTGAAGGCAGGTGCATTCGGAAGCAGAGGCGTCGACTCCCTAGGACCAGTGTGAGCTGCTGGGTGGAGATGGTGACGACCAAACTCAGATCCTCTGCGAGAGACTCTTAAGTGAACCATTTTTACTGGTGACTCATCTCCCCAGTCCTGAGAGTATCGCTCATTATTGTTTATTCCCTAGTATATTAACAAAACCTGTGCTATTCTGTCCACTAGTGCTTATGGTGTTCAACAAAAATGTATCTCTCTGGAAGTGCTGATCTGCACTCCTTGAGCACCGCGAAACTGTGGCGAGGCCCATTGAATGTCAAGAACTTGAGACTCACTCTTGGACAAGGAGTAGGGGGGATAGCCCTTCTCCCTGCTCTCTCCCTTTCTCTTTGGTTCTGTACTCACTGTTTCTGGAGGCATCCACTTCTTTAAGTCAACATGAGTCTGATTGTCTGGGTGAGTCTGTTCCCAGGTATGGCACTCTTCCCAGCTGTTCCTGGAGGGTTGCTATGAGCAAAGAAATCCCTAAACAAACACATAGCAACAGATGGTCTGCTGAAGTGTAGCTCTGAGCTCTGCCACTTGCTATGTTTAAAGGGAAGCCTGTTTCTCACCTTTTGCTTTTGGGGTAGCAAATTTCTCCTGACTGATCTACGTCTCGAATGAAGGACATATCTAGATGCTTCTGATGGATTCAAGGACTCATGGGAGGAGAGAGAGAGTTCTAAAGACAGATTGTTTACATGAAGTCCCAAAGAGATCTAGAGAAATAAACTCAAGATTCTGGGGTCCTTTTTGATCCCTAGAACTTATCAAAGTTCTGCCTGTTCCCTTAAGTTGGCTTGGCCATGAAATTGACATAGTCATCATGGGAAAATGACTAGGGACATCTTCCCCTACGGCTCTGAAATGGGCATGAGATTCATTTGTCCAGAATTGGGCAGTGACCAAACATCTTAAATAAATTTAATTTAATACTTTATCCTTTCAGAGACTAGCAGCAAGTTAAAAGAACTAGAGCAAGTACATTTTACTTAATTTTTATTGGCAGTGTTGTTATTTAGCGTTTATCAGAGCCATGTTAAAAATCCAGAATGCTAGACCCAGTCAATACAATAGAAATGTCTAAATGATGGGAAAATTTCCTGACTCTGTAATTAATTGCAGCAGTCACTATTTACATGCTGCAGTTGAGCGACCTGGTGTTTATCGAAACTGAGGAACTGACTTTACGTATTATACGGTAGATTTACATATAGTTCCATCCACATGAAGCGAGTGCTGTGTTTGTGCAGATCACTGCATGGTTCTCAATGCTGCTTGGCTCATTTTTTAATGAAGAATTCATTTTAATACTAAGGACTAATTTCTGTTCCTAGGAATAGCTTAGACATAATCGTTTTAAGGAACACTTCAGGTTATTTGTCTGCATAACTCTTCCTATGGCTGTGACAAAATAACCTGACAAAAACAACCTAAGGTAGGAAATTACATCTTGGGCTATGGTCCATCATCCAGCAGAAGATTCCAGCCATAGAAGTTCGATCGAGGCAGCTAGCCGGTCCCACTACGATCACTTAGGAAGCAGAGGGATGCGACCCCCACACTTAGCTAGCTTCCTGCCCTGAACTCAGCACAGACACAAGTCCAGGCAATGGTGACACCCACATCTAGGATGGCCCCTCCCACTTTAGTTAATGTAACCAAGACAATTCTTCATAGATATACCAATAGCTCATCTCCAGAGAAATTCTAGATCTTGTCAGGTTGACAGTATCAACCACCACGTCTTTGTCATGAGCAATTGTGTGTTCTAAGAAAGACATTGTCAGGACCAGATGACTGGTCCATCCATCAACATAGTGATCTGAATCCCTGAAAATCCTCCATGCAGTATACAGGTTTTAATCTCTGAAGAATGCTCTTCTCAGAAAACATGTCTGAAGGACATAGTCAGTGATAGGTGCTGTATTTCATGTCTACTTAGTAGCACTTACTATCATTTAAAAAATTCCTTGTGTGATTTTATGCTTTTGAATATGACCATCAATGTCAAGCAAATGATAGACACAAGCCAAGAAAACTTTATGGATTCAGGCTCTGAATATTCATATAAGTCACATGTATGGGCACCTGTAGTCACAAGAAGAGCCACTGGAGCAATGAGCTCTTCCTTGCTCTGCACCCACCCAAAGCACAGAACAAGAGAGTCCATCTTTAGCCTAGGATCCTTGACTGCCACCACCATCAAAACACACACACACACACACACACACACACACACACACACACACACACCTTCCATCCAAGGGAAAACATCATGACTCAAAAACAGATTTCATCTTAAGAAGAGACACTAATTCTCTCTAATATACAAACAACAGGTTGACAGATGGTGTCGAAGAATCCACACACGGCCTGATAGCATGTGAGTTCTCTGTTGCAAAGACCCTGACGAAGGAGACTGGGGCCTTCCCATCAGTCATTCAGTTCCTCAGTGGGGCATCACAGGTCTGACTGCTTCCCCAGATCTATTCTGGCAAACTCTGGTTCTTTAATTGGTTCATTTTCATTTGTGAATTTTTCCTCATTCTTATTGCACTGGCAAGGCCTCTGAAATGCTTGAATTCACACTTTTTCTCTCACTAAATGACTCATTTCAGCAGCTGCCCTGTTGACAGCATTTTAGCCAAAGGGAAAGACTTGGGACTCTGGGGAAAAGAAGTGCAGAGAGAGAAACAACTCTGGGCTTCCGGGCCACCCCTTACAGACAGCAGAGCTGCCTTCCTGCTTCTCGGTGCAGTGGTTTTGATGATCTGTGCAAGGTGCTGTTGTCTTTTGGGAGCACCTGTCTTACCCGTCTGACCAAGAGTCTCAGCTAACAGCTATGTATGAAGAATGCTAACCACCCATCTGATTCTCTCTTGGAGAGAACAAAATCCTGTCTTCAACCCCAGTGATCATGCATTATATTAACATACCTTAGCCTGATCTATTCAAAACATTGGCTAAAAAGCCTGCCTTTATGAGAGGCCCCAGAGAGCTTTAGAAAACTCCAGCTTGTGTTTGCTGTGGATCAAACTGCTGACAGGCTTAATCAATAGTAAATACAGCCTGCCTATCTATAGTAGGCACCAAAAACATTTTGCCTCTTGCTGTCAAAGAATGCATGTTCATTTCTAACTAAAGCAAAAAGTTGATCAAAATTATCCAAAATTTCACACTCTGGGGACATCGTCTGTTAACAACTCATATATGTTCTGCACTTAGTTTTGATTCTAATGGCCATGGAGAGAACACTTTAAATGCTAGAGAACTAGTGTTCCCACTGCCCAAAGAGATGGCAGGAAGGGTACCCTGTGGTTCTGCTGGTTGGCAAACACAGCTAATTCCACCCTGATGATTCCATAGCACAAGCCTCCTTCATGCATATATGCACACATGCACAAACACAAACACATGTGCTCGCACACACAAACACATATACACACTGTGCCAGTTCAACATTATTAGGCACCTTTCTGAGCTGTGCTCTGATAATGCTAAAATCTCCCTTCTACTTTGTGCCTCTAAGGAATAGACAACTAACAGTAGTCTGATATCTTGAATTTTTCTCAAGCTGTTGTTAAGAAAGTTCTGCATAGTAACCAGATTAAAGCAGCAGAACATTATTGTCTCTGTCCCTGATCATGTGTGATGGGCCACACTCCACTGGAGAATTACCCTTGCCACTTCCCATTGCTTGACTTGGGACTGCATCATTTCAGTCTCTGCTGCTGACATCACAGGGCATTCTCCTTATGTATCTTTGTCTTCCCATGATGCTCTGTTCTTTCTATAATATCTCTTTACCTTTTCTGGGAAGACTATTTCTATTCACCCCAGATAGAGCAACAGTGACCCAAAAAAAGGATTGCATCTTGAACTGGGCTTGCTGGACTAACGCACTCGGTGAGGATGCTCACTGAAGCATGGGGGAGGGGTCACTTACACAAGGATATCACACCTGTGGCTTTACCTTGGCAAAGACATGGGAGACGATGTATGAAAGTTGAGCCACTTGAGTCTTCTGTGCAGCTTGTAGGTGTCTACGCCTCTGAAGAGTCCCTCATCTCCTTGCTGGTGACTCAAGAGTCCTATTTCATGAGTACACTGAGCCTTCCCCTCTCCCCTACCACAGAAGGACACTTCAACCTGGAGGAAGCAGTCACACAATATAGAAAGACAGCAGCCATGCCGGGGCAGGGGTCATGTGAATCTTAACTTGATTCCAGTGGTAAAGATTTTAATTCCAAAAGCAGTCACCTATGCCACACCTAAAAATTAGGAGTTCAGTTGAGCTTGGCGTGGGGAGGGAGCAGGGGGAGACTATTCAGTCTGTAACACTGAGGAAGTCAAAATAAGCTTGTTCCATCCCGTTAGAGGATAATAAGAGGTCTGTGTAAGTTAAGTCTTGAGATACATGACGCGAACTATCAGTGGTATGGGAATTCTCATGGGTTTCCTGGGAGAATGAGATGACTTGGAAACACAAAGAGCTTATGAAAATCATTGAGCTTAGATGAATGTCCAGCACCTCCGTCCATATGAAGAAGCATCAAAGCCTTAAAGACTAATGACAGATATGGAGGCAGAGCTCTTGAGAAGTCATGGCTTACTGAGTGGGAGCCCTCCTGAGGGGGATCAGCACCCTTCAAAGAGAGGTGCTGGAGTTTGCTTCTCTCTCCATCGTATGAGGAGAAAATGACAAGGTCACCAAGTGCCAAGTGCCAACCAGGAAACAGAATCAAATCTGATGGCCACTTGACATTGGACTTCTCAATAGCAGAACTATGAGAACCAATACATGTCATTTAAGTTTCTTGGTCTAGATAGCATTGGCTAAGTGAGGCAGAGAGGGGGAGAAATGCCTGAGGAAGAGGGACACATGAGATTCTTTAGTCTAGTAAGCAGGGGACTTCTCCCTTGGATCCTGAGCTCACTGTCTTACCTCATGTCCCAGAAGCGTGCAGAGCAGCTCAATCTCAAGTGCTCTCCCACAGGTGTCTTCTGTCACTGTCTACACCTGTGCACATGTCTCATTCTGCAAGGGCTCCTCTCTTCTTGCCACCACCACAAGTCACCCTTCTGTCTGCCTAACCCTGACATCCTAAAGTCCACGAATCTTAAACCTCCCAAGAGAATCAGTCTCATCCCACTGGCTGCTGCTAATTCCATTGTGTGACTGTTAACCTGGAGGCTCAGGACAGAGAATGAACCCTTTCTGTATTCCCAACAAATAGCACAGAACCTAGTTCTTAGCGACCAGACTCTGTGGAGCTGCTGAAACTTAGTTTACCTGAATTCTAAAGAAAAGGAAATGAGGGGATAGATCCAGCTAAGGCCCAAGAGAGGAACAGTATCTCGAGAGAGGCTTGTGGCCAAGCTCCTGTCAACTGTGGTGAACTGGCAGGACAGAAGGGCATATCCTGCCATGTAAGGTGCCCGTTAGTAAGGACCCTGATTCGTGCGGTGGTTTGTATACGACAAAACCACACAGAAATCAGCACAGAAGAGCCACTGGATCGACAAGGAGAGGCGACATAGGATACACAGTGGAGCTCCAGACATGGACTGTGCAGTCAGGGGGTGGCAGCTACGGAAAGTCCCACTCAGAAAAACATTCAAATTTGAACCAGAGAGGCGTGGCTGAACGGGGTTTTGAAGATGAGATGACCAAGGCTAGACCCAGGGGATAAGTTCCAGACACACTGCCAGTGGGGAAAGGATGAAGAGTATGGGTCCATAAAAAAGACAAAATCCAGTGGGGCTGCATGAGGAAGAATGGCTGTGACCGCCCTTTTGAGAAATGAGTGAAAGAATCGTTCACTGGATGCAGAGGAGGTCACCCGGGGGCTTGGGAGCCTGTCGCCTTCAGCTGGGTTTCACACTGGAGTATTTTGCTTTCCCATGGGTTGTCTCAACTTCACGAAGTTAAAAACTAGGGCTTGGGGTTTTGGGGTTAGGATCTTTTTTTTTTCAGTGACGACTATAATTAGAGTTTTATTTGAGATCAAGTTCCGACTCTGGAAACCTGCCTCCCATGTTCATGACATCACCGACCTTAAAATGTGCATAACTGTCATCAGGAGCAAGCAGAGAGGCCAGCTCGTCTCCTCGCTTTTGTGATTTCTTCACGAGTTCAAGTGTGAACTGGAAAGAAATGAAAACCACAAAGCTAACGGACAATGGCGGCCCGCCTCTTACAGAATGCAGCTTAAATATAGATATTGCATCTCTACTGTTACACAAGATGAAAGAGAATCAACAGCCCACAGTGCCCGATAATCTTGTCTTTTCCTTCCGGGTGGAGCTGCTCAGCCACCTGTCCTAACAGCCAGGGGCACACTGTCCTTTAAGAAGGATAACCAAGGAGCTGGGGAGATGGCTCAAGAGGTTAAGAGCACTGGGGGGTGTTCTTCCAGAGGACCCTTGTTCAATTCCTGACAACCACATGGCAGCTCACATCTGTCTGTAACTCCAAGACCTGACACCCTCACACAGACATACATCTAGGCAAAACACCAATGCACATAAAATAAAAATAAAGCAGAACATTGGTACGTGGATAATGACCATCTGAGCCTGAGGGCTCTCATATGCCCATCCCCACCTAGCCAATTACCAGCTATGTGAACCATAAATAACACATTGTATATTCTCTCTGGGACTCACTTCTTCTTCTTCTATAAAATAGAATTTAAAAAAAAGATAGATAGCTCCAGAAGACAACATGCAAGGTTCACTTCTGACCCACACACACTTATACATTCAAACACGTGTACATGTGTATTCTCTCCCACACATGCACACATGCATGTACACACACAGACATGCACACACATCATCATAGGCACATTTGTACACATGCACACATACATGAAAGGAGATACTCCACAGCACAGTTGGACCCAGAAGAAACAAGTCTTTTAGAAAGAAAGAAAAGGAAAGGAAAGAAAGGAAAAGAAAAGAAAAGAAAAGAAAAGAAAAGAAAAGAAAAGAAAAGAAAAGAAAAGAAAAGAAGACGCTATACAATTCCCCTTCATGGAAGTACAGAAAACTAATGAAGGCACAGAGACATGGAGAAGGTAGATTGCCAAGTATTAGCAGGAGGGAGAAATTTGGCGTTGTTAAAATGTGGTACCATTTTAGTTAAAATAAGAATGTTCTGGGGATGGGTGGTAGGTGACAGTCACAGAATAGCATGCATGTATGTAACCTACCTCATGGGACTGTATGGTTGGCAATGATCACAATGGAAAATGCTATGTTGGGTATGGTTTACCATTATCAAAGAGTATGAGGGAAGAAGTACTGTTAGAAGAGGTCTTGCTATTCACACGAAAGGGCTTTATGGTGCGTGTATGAAAACACCATTACAGAGGAACAGAGGGGCCTCAGAGCCCACCAGTTTCACCATAGGTTTTGGATTAGAAGCTGAAAGGGCCATAGGAATGCCAAGGGTGAAGACTTTCTCCAAAAAGTCACCCAAAGGACATGGCCAGGGGTTCCCAGGAAGGCGAAGCTTCTGCTGATGTATGAGGTGCAGAGGGGGCACTGCTCAGGGAGGGTTTTGTTTTCCTGGCAATTCAGTGTGGTCAGAAGTTGGCAAACATCTTGGCGTGTCTGGTTGGAATCTGCTTCTCCCTCTCCCGGGTGGTGCTGAGAGCCTCAGGCGTTTCTTCCTGCTTCATCTCGTCATCCAGGGGCATAACAGAGTAATCCTTGTTCCTAGAGACTTGCCCACGATTCACCATCAGCTGGAAGATAGCCTAGGGTCATTGGAAAGGTTTTGGTTATAGAATGAGAAAACATCAAGATAAGTGTTTATTAGAGGGGTTGGGAGTGAGGCTGCAACAGTTACTTAGTTGCTAAAATATAATACACAGCTTTAAAGAAAATCCTTGAGGTTCCCCAGCACTGGAAGGGAAGACAGTACAAACCAAGGTGTTTAAGAGGAAGAACACTCTTTTCCTTTGATAGTGATTGTTTTTGTAGCATCTGGTCATCAAACATGGGCTTGAATTCATTCTGATTTCTCCATCTGAACACTGAATGTGGACTTCCAGAAGGTTTTGCTGTTTTGTTCAGTATGCTAATCAGAGAGGCAAATTAGGGATTTCCAAGTGTCTCTGCTCAGTGATTAGCTGTTAAACAAGTGTGTAAATGAATGAGTGAATGAATGTATGAACGAACTTAAACCTTTTCTATTTACTTACTGGTGTGTCTCACAAATATAGTGCACCATTGTAAAATGTGCATGCTTCCTTCTCCATTTGACTGAGACCTAAGATGGTTCATCTGAAATTATCATTTTCTAGTATTTTCTAAAACTAGCTTTGGTTGGGCATAAACCTGAATGCAATATGCTCAATTATCAAATATCAGTTGCCAAGAATACCTGTCACTTCCTAGATCTCATTCTGTTTCCGGTCTATGAAGAGATCACTCAGTTAAAGGAGGAAGTATTTTTATCTCCATGCTAATTTGGTTAATCATCACCTCTCCCTGAAGAGGGAGGCTCTGGGGGAAATGAGCCAGATGTTTGGTAGAGACCAGGCCTCTAAGAAGGAAGTAGAGCCCACCCAACACACTGAAGCAAAAGATAGGCCAGTGGCACCTGGTGAGCAGAGAGGAGAGAATCTATAAATAATCACGTATCCATAGGCCAGGAAGTCCCAAGAGCCAGCTGGGTCCCTCACTCCACAGCAGCATGGCTCACCCGTAAATGTAATCATAGCGAGTTTCTTACCTTGGTTCACAGTTGTCACTAGATTAGACCCTTTCTCCCCCAACCTCCTTCTCTCCACCATCAACACTTGCCACAGACTGAGCTTGCAGTCCCTCACTAAGGATTGATAGATGTTGGTATGGAGGAAAGCAGTGTAGGACACGGATGGGAACACGCATTCAGGAACCCACCTGCCTGGATTCTAGTCCTGGCTCCATTTGTCGTGTGCTATGACATTAGGCGACTTTGTGAATGTCTGTGTGCCTCAGTTTCTTCATCTACTAAAAATGCCTAATAGCAAGAACTAGCTCACAGCAATGATGATGAAAGGGATTTGTGTTGGCTGGCAATGATGTGATGTGTTGCAACAGTTTGTGACACTGCTAAGCATTATGGTCTACCTCAATTTAATTTCCATACTGTCTGCATCTTATTTAGCTTGATCTTAGAAGTTTGTAAAAGATCTACAATACAGACCTCATAACTAGAAAGTTGATGCATCTCAACAAAGAGTAAAATCAAGGCCGCTAAGGCGCTCCCGGTGGAGATGAGAATGCTTTTTCAATGATCGGTCAAGCACAGACCCTTCCACATATGCCTTGCTTCCCACATAGTCAGTGTAAGCTTGGCGAGGCTGGCACTGGCTGAGTCAGAGGACAGTTGTAAACATATGTCAGGACATGTCTTCAAGACGTTTTTAAGGCGAGAAGGGCCGTTGTGCCCTTGTCTTCCCAAGCCAAGAACACCACTGGTGGGGGAGTGAGTATCTCTGACCAGCCTGTTGTTTACACAGACTCATGGCTTGGGTAGAAGCCAATGTTAAAGCCATGCCTTAGACTTCTGTTGATGCATCCAAGGTGGAGAGCCTCCTTACAAACCGACTTCAACTTCCAGGAATGACGAGAGGCCTGTCTCGGGTAGCCACCAAATTCCCCTTGCGTTGCAGTCGTATGAGGGCTGGGGAGTCCGGGCACGCTAGCTAATGTGCTGCTGCCTCTCAGGTTTTCTGTCCACTTTTCTTCTCAGTCAGAAGTGGGAAAAAACTCAAGGCAATGTCACTTCCTGACATCTCCTGACTTGATTTAGAATCCCAACTCAGCCCAACATCACTTTGATGAGTTAACAATGAAGTGGCCATGCATTTGGAACCAGGATGTAGAGTGCTCACGTAAAATTCCAATTCTAGTAATTCAACTAGAAGCTCGCTTGATTTCCAATATGGGCTTTCTGTCTCAGCCCCCGAGGCTAAGCACCAGAGTGTCTTCACCTGCACGCTGACCCCTTCCCTGTGTCCAGCTTCATAGCCCTGGGCTTAATTGCCATCTTGTCTTCTCCATCTGCCTTCTCTCCCCATGGCTACCATAGCCCCTCACTCAGCTGTCTCCAATTCTCGTTGTGGGCTCAGTGTCTATTCACACACATCCCTCTCACTGCCGTCTCAGGCATAACTGCTCACGTGATCATCAGTCAAAACCCCCGAATGATGGCCACCTGCCCTTAGGAAAGAGGCCACCAACCCCCTTAGTTTCAGAGGCTGACTTACAGTGCTTCTAGCATACCGACTGTGGGAGCAACACGGGTTCACAGCATCCACATTGCTGACAGAGTCTACGGCTTGACTCTGCTGCTTTAATGGTTGGGAGGCTTTGAGTCTTGCTGTCTGGGACTGTGTGACATCCTTGTGAAGTGAGACCATCCATGGTCCTTTCCTCAATGGTTGTGATGAGTTTTCAATGAGAGGAGACACAAGAGAAAAGACTTACTCGGTCTCTGACTCGGCAACTTCAAAATGCTGCACCCTCTCCAGCCCACACCCTGCATGCATCTTGTCTCTCTCTGGCAAGTGTGCGCTGCAGCAGGCTCCCAAGTGGGCCAGTCGGTGACATCCTATATCCAGCCTCTTCCTTGGCCTTCTTTACCCTATGACCTGTCCTAGCACTCTTTCCCTTTATAATGTCCAAACCCTACACTTCTTCCAGACTCACTCCTTCCATCCTCACCTCCTCCACGCTTCCCCGGCCCTTCTAGGGGGACGCATACTCTCCTTGTAACCTGTGGATCACATTCATTGAATCTTCTGTAGATCGATCCACCATCCCACACTGGATATCCAGTTGTTAAAGGGTGGGATGATTCAAATTCTGCCCCTCCCCACCACCTCCCAAAATGCACAGCATGGGACTTAGCACATGAGGCGTGCTTGCTCTGCCTTGAGTGCACAGTTCCTAGGCTCATTTCTTCAAATGCTTTATCAAGTGTGTTAATTATGAAACAGCAGGGACCAACCCCTGTCCTGTCCCCAACACGCACACGCACTGCCCCTGCTGCTGAGTGGCGGCTCAGTGTTTCACGGCAGATCGGGTGTCTGACGTGGCACGAAGCTCTCGAGTTTCATTTCACTTGGTGTGTCAGAAAATCAATCTGAGACTTGAGCAAAATCCTAAAGCTCTCTCCCGCCTCTAGAGCCATGGTAAATAATTCATGTCTCTTCCCCATGCCCCTACTAAAAAAGAAAATGAAAAGAAAACCCTTTCCCATTTTTTTGCTTTTTTCTTTTTATTAGATACGTTCTTTATTTATATTTCAAATGTTATCCCGTTTTCTGGTTCCCCCTCTGAAAACCCCCTATCCCATCTCCCTCCCCCTACTTACTAACCCTCCCACTCCCGCTTCCCTGTCCTGGCATTCCCCTACACTGGGGCATCGAGCCTTCTCAGGACCAAGGGCCTCTCCTCCCTTTGATGTCCAACAAGGCCATCCTCTGCTACATATGCAGCTGGAGCCGTGGGTCCCTCCATGTGTACTCTTTGGGTGGTGCTTTAGTCCCTGGGAGCTCAGGAGTACTCCTCTCCCATTCTCGAATAACTCTGAGAATCTGAATTATCACCATGCTTTTGAGGCATAAAGACAACCTGTGTTTCAGGGTAAAAGCGTTTTACTTCCAAAAATTAAGATGGGAAGAAGTTGTTGATATTCCACACTTCAGACACCCAAGGATTCTTCATTTATTTATTTATTTTTACAAACTTTTGTAATGTTAACTTTTGTAACACTGGCTGAGGAGAAAAAAACAGAATCCATGCGTGTTTTAATCCAGGGGGAAGTCCGGGATGAGTCACTAGCATCCTTATTGATGTCCTCCTATTCATTTCTCCAGTCTGGTGACACTGTCCATTTGGTCAAGGAAGAACAAACACAACATGAGACAGGATGGCAATCTTGAGACGTTAATAGCAGGAGTGCCGGTTTCTGCTCGGTGCACTTCCTTCCAGTGCTGTCCTCCCTTGAGTCTCACCACTACAGCTGTCCTTAAGGGGCGGGAGTCTTCGCTGCCCACGTAGATTCTGAGTAGGCAAGGCACAAAAAAGATGTGATCATCCAAGGAGAGTCAAGGAACACCCTTCGTGGGGCCCTGCTTCGAGCCTGTCTTCGCCTGTCCGCCATCCCCTCCGCATCCCTGCAGTCACTTTCTCCCGGTCTGCCCATTACTCTCTGCCAACGTCCCTTCCTTATAACCTCAGAACTTAAAACACTCTCGAATACTGAAAAGCGAACCGACATATTGTGAACATGTTGTGATATTTTTCATCCATTTTCCTCATCATTCTGGCACTTTAGCAAGAATAAATGCAATGGCTCGTGCTCCCTTAATGGAGCGGCCGCTGCTCGGTGCCGTAAGTGCCTCCTCACTGGGCTTACGCCATCCAGTCATCACAGTATGTGGTAAATTAGGAACTGCTCTCCTCCGTTCTGGAACTAAAGAAACAGACTAAATGGCCAGCCAGTGAGACACACAGAGGAAGCAAGGCCTCCACCCACTCTGGTGTCCCCTTCCCAAGGGTTTGTTTCCTGGCTTTATGCCAGATCTCTTCAGTGGCACAAAGTTGAAGGACTTTGATGAAGGGCTACCTTCTTGAGTAAAGGATCAGTTCAGACATAGTCATAAAGAAGCGAGACACACACAAGTCAGAAAGCCAGTGTCACAGCTGCATTACCTGCTGGGACTTGAGGCTTACACATGCAGGGGCATCAACTGCCTCATGCTGAGGTCACTCCACTGTCTCAAATGTAGCTGAGCCAGTGCTGGCTCTGTGAAGCACGAAGACACAGGCCGGATCCTGCACACCAGGCCTGCTCACCGGAAGGAGCGATGAGGCAGGAGCTGAGTCTCCTGTGCTCTCCTATCCCTCAGCCATCTTCAACACACACTAAGTGCAGAGTGCCGAGAGCCAAGCACCAGGGCGCCAGTGATGTCCACAGTGGCGAAGAAATACCACTCTACCAAAATGGATCTGGACACAGTCTCCAGTGTGTATTTAAGTAAGCGTGGTGACTCCCTGGTGGAAATGCCTCACTACCTCCCTCGCTGCAGAAGCTGTCTGCAGAGACCAAGAAATCATGCTTACCACCCACATTCTGCACCACATGACCCAGGGCAAGCCAGTGACAATACTGGTCTGAATATTGGCCATTTAGAGCGTCTACATAATGGAGGGGAATCCTCCCTGTGGTGGGATTCCCACCACAGTCCAGCAGTGAGCGGGTCTTACAGTCTCAGCTACAGAAAGGACCTGACTGCTGGTAGACACTCACACCCAGGACAGAACCTTAGCAAGCTGTGTTTGGACGAGAGCACAGCCTGGGCGATTTTCGTTTCCTCTAGACCACAGTGTATTGAGTAACAGGAGGTTATTCCATGCTTCTTGAATGTTCCAAGCCTGAACAGCCACAAAAATTTGAACCTATACGTCACCCCATTGAGAGCCCCGGAAAGAACATATGGTTTAGATTTTCAGACAACGCTCCACGTAAAGGGGCTTTCTTTTTATAGAGGGGTATTTTTAGTCTCTCTAGAGCTAAACTCTGAGCTGAATTGAATCCATACTGCGCTAGGTTCCAAACAAGAGCTGAAACACAACTTTGTGTCAGAGTAATACATTGTCAACTGATATGTCAGAAAATCAATTAATTACTTTTAAGAAGCAGTTAAGAGAAGCCCTACAATGCTGCCACTTGAATTATTAAAGAATGTGATGTAAAGGGTCCCCATGCCTTCCCCCAACTGAAGCTCGATGTTAGAGGGTCGTACGAAATGCCCGTACTGTCGTGGGTCCCTGTGGAAAATAGCATAAAGCTGAATGACAAACATAGTAATAATAATAATAATAATAATAATAATAATAATAATAACAACAACAACAACAACAACAACAACAATAATAACAGAGAGGTGACAAGCCTTAAGAAGCAAGTGTCTGATGGAAGCAGGGGTTGGGTCATCCAGCTCTGCTCAGTGCTGTCCCAGATAGGCTGCTCCCATCTTAAACTACAAGAAGCACAGCTCATCCCTGGGGAATGGAATTAGCATCAGAGATGGACAATGACTGGATTGGTTTGGTTTGGTTTGGTTTGGTTTGGTTTGGTTTGGTTTGGATTGGTTTGGTTTGGTTTGGTTTAGTTTGGTTTGGTTTGGTTTGGTTTGGTTTGGTTTGGTTTGGTTTGGTTTGGTTTCCTTTAATGACTAAACACCTAGAGATAGCCATCCCTTCAGTCTGAGATCTTGATCAGACAAGGACTCATAACTAGATGGTAGAAAAGAGTTCAGTGAGTGACTTGATGCCAGGCATAAGAAGGGAGATTGCTTCAGCTCATATTTTCCTAGATGACAACCAAGCAGCCATGACAAAACCTAGGAGGTTGAGGGACATAGTCCTGGCTAAGGAGAGATGCTAGAAAGTCCCAAGGAAGGAGGAGATTTGTGGATCTGGGGACGGAATAAGGACCATGGCGGAGTAAGCTGAGCAGTGGTATTTAGGCCAAGCAGTGGCTGGGCTAGCTTCCCACCGGGCCTAGGGTTCTCTGCACCAGGAAACACTCCGGCTGGAGGAGAGACCTGGTTCGATATCCTTTACTCCGATCCTTTGACTGCAGGGAGGCTGAAGCAGAAACTGTCAGGGTGACCAGGCAGCCATTCCAGAATGAGGTAGAGAAGACACAGCCCCATGGAGCTGCTGGGAAGAGCTGGACCTCCTTCCTCCCAACCAGGGCCCCCTACACGGAGCCCATGGCTGGCCAGTCCGCTCTCCACACACAGGCCAGCCTTGCCAGGTGGATAACCTTGGCAAGGCTCCCTCTCTCTGTCCCATGGATGCAGGAGTCCTAGAATTGTCAGAGGTTTAGGCTAGGTCCCTCCAGCTATGGTAGAATCTGCAGCTATTCTCGTTAACACCCCCACTTCTTACACACTCCCGCAAATGCATTTGGATGCTTATTGTAAACAATTCAGCATCCACAGGCCCTGCTCCACCACGGGAGCTCATAAGCTTGGAGCTAGACATGACCTGCCTGATCCCTTACTGACAGCTCCTGCCACTGTCCCCAAAGAGTTTTATGCCCTTGGGACAGACCTTGTACTGAAAAGTCATGTTGCCTCTACTTTTAACATCAGTGTGAGCTACAGGAGTCAGTGAGGGTATAATGTGGTAATGAGACACCCAGGCCAGGTGCTGGCCAGGGACTGAGGGCAATGGTCACTCAACAGGCAGTGTCCAGACTCTGTACAATGTTGGAGCAGCCTCACAGGCTTTCTCAGAGCACTGCGGGGACCAGAGAAGAAAGAATGCTCTCTCTCTCTCTCTCTCTCTCTCTCTCTCTCTCTCNCTCTCTCTCTCTCTCTCTCTCTCTCTCTCTCTCTCTCCCTCTCCTCTCTCTCTTTCTCTCTCTCTATGCATGTGTGTGAACATGCATGTGTGTATATGTGTGCACATGTGTGTATGTGTGTGTATGTGTGTATGTGTGTGCATGTATATGTGTGCATGTGTGTGTGCCTGTGCATATGCATGTGTGTGTGCATGTGCATGTGGGTGTGCATGTGTGTGCCAGGAAGGTGAGAATGAATAAAGGAAAAGGAGTTGGGGTGAAGGGGGAGATAATAAGGAGGGGGATAAGGAGAGGAGGAAGGGGGAGAGATGGCAGAGATGATGTGATGAGAGGACTTGGAACTCTGAAGAAGCATCTCGGTCTTATTATCATGCTGCCTTCCCCATAGCTGCCAATAGTGAATAACCACGCCTCTCAGTAGGGCAGCCCGCTGGAGTCCAAGATTTGAGGACAAACTCAATGAAGAATGTGGACTCTGGGGCAGGGACTTCCTTATGAAACTTCCTCCAGGTCTGTAAATCCTGCTTTCTCTTTCTCCTCCCCTCCCCTCCCCTCCCCTCCTTTCCCCTTCTCTCTTCTCCTCCCTCCCCTCCCACTCTCTGATACTGAGAGCATCACCAGGCCTCTGAGCCAGCATAGGGAGGGGAGGGGTCTCGTCCTCCTAACCTGTCCCCACCTCCCTCCTTTCTAGATTGATTTGCAGAGTAGAATTTGATATAAGAATGGGAGAGAGAGACAGAGAAAGTCAGAGAGAGAGAGAGAGAAAGAGATGATAGAGAGAAAGAGATGAGATATGAGAGAGAGAGAAAGAGAAAGAGAGAGAGAGAGAGAGAGAGAGAGAGAGAGAGAGAGAGAGAGAGAGAGAAGAAAAGTAGACAAAGAAGAAGGAATAAAGGTGTCTGGAACCTTTCAAAGGCCTGATCTGTTTGCGTGTTAAGAAGGTAGAAGTAGAAGTAACACAAACCAGCATGAATCCATTCAAGGATGTCAGAGATTCCCCATCTAATGAGGGCAAAGTGGGTCCTATGCAAAGCCCGGCATTCTGTGCACACCGAGTCAGACTGAGCTCAGCCACTGCTCTGGGGCCTTGAGAACAATCCAAGACAAGTTGTCCAGGAAAACAAAATACATAAGATGTCTACATAGAGCAATCTAGTGCCCCAGAGATAAGAAACATCTTTCTCTGTCTCCGTGTGCCCACGTGCATGTGCAAACATGCATGTACTCATGTGTGCACATGTACACACACAATCACACAGGCACACACAAACACATGTGCGTGAGCACACACACACACACACACACACACACACACACACACACAAAAGATCTGCTCTAGCAGAGAGATCCACAGCTAGGTTCCTCTTTCTTTTAAAATTACAGATAAGCCTTTACTTATCCTCAATCACTGGGTTCCATTTGATAAATACGCCAAAGTTCAAAGGCTGAGTCTGAGTGAGGGCATTTGGAGAGAGATGATAAAACTGTGTCTGATAAACCCAAAAAAGCTTCATCAATATAGATCTACAAATTGGGAGGCGGGGCTCGGGCAGTGAAACTGTTATCTGCAGGACGAGCCCCAGAAGATAGCTGAGGGAACGAGGCATTATCTGCCTTCACAAGAGGAGCCACCCCTCCCCCCGCGCTGTCTGCAAAGTCCAGGAAACACCTTGCAGGGGTTGACGCAAGGCCGCCATCCCAGCCCCAGTGGCAGTTGGAATAGTGTTGTAACACCACCACATTGAGCAACACCCTCGCTCTAGGGGCCACACTGTCCTAAGACACTTCTCCCCCTGGGGAAAGACAAAGCTATTTCTGGTGTCTTTGTTGTTGTTATTGTTGTTGTTGTTCTCACCTTTGTGTCAGTTGAGAAAGAAAAGAAAGAAGTCCCCCTTCCCACCATACTACTTAAAAAAGTAAATATCCCTGAAGATGGACATTTTGTCCAGGAAGATGGTCTCTTTGTCCCTCAGTCCAACGTGGTCTAATTGAGTAAGTCTCCCTTTTCTGATTTTAACTACTAAAATCAAAAAATAAGAAAAAATACTCAGTTATACCCTTAGAAGCAGTTAATGCCAGCTCCTTTCCCTCACACTGTACCCTATCTCAAGAATTCCAAAGAATTCTTCATTTGCGTTTTTCCGGAGACCAGGCTGTTGGTTCCTGGGACTTGGGGGATTGGAGTTTTAAACTTATGGATCGCTGTCAGGAAAGGACTTTGAAAGAGGAGATGCCTCCTGGAGCTTTCCAGGAGTAATTTCTAAATTTCTTTTAGAGAAAATTTCACAAGACCCTTCTGATTTTAGGGAAGTTGCAAAATGGCCAGTGGAAGAGGCATGGAGCTGCAGAGAAGGACAAAGGGGGGTTCCAGGCCTGCCACAGAAAGGAGCTGGGGAGTCAACTCGTTTCTTGGAGCCCACTTGCTCTCTGAAAAGTACAGGAATTATATTAGGTGTCTGTCTGGAGGAGAATGATTAGCAGCATCTTCCACAGAAAGGTGGCCACTGGAGCAAGCCTGTTCTTTCGCTTACCTCAGAATTGTCCTTTCGTGTGGGTAGATAGCTCCTGCATCTCAGAGTGCTCCAGCATCTCAGGGTACTCCTGCATTCCAGAGTGCTCCAGCATCTCAGAGTGCTCCAGCATCTCAGAGTGCTCCAGCATCTCAGAGTGCTCCAGCAGTTCCAATGCAATCTGGTCTTCTTTGTAATGTGTTGAGAGCAGCATGGTTTCAGACTTTGCAGTGGAGGAAACAGAAGCACAGAGAAAGCAGGGAATCTGCAGAGTCGCACCCGGTGTTACCACACTTAGCCATGGAACTCATGTGACGGAGCGTGTCCTCAGACGGACTTCCCTCTGGGTCAGAAGGTTTCAGACGTCTTTGTAACCAGCAGCCAAAAGGCCTTTGCCATGGTTGATCTTTGGGAAGGCAAGTGCCGCCTCCCTGGGCAGCATAGGTCATTGCCCAGCATTTAATCTTCCCTTCTTTTCTTCTTCACTAATGGAGGCTTCCCTGTGGCAGGAAACCTGGGGTTGGTTTTGAATTCTGAAGTCCCCCTCTTCTCCCTGCCTCTGAACTTTGGAGGCCTGACCTATTCTGGGTCCCTTGCCCTCCCCTGAGCCGTCAAAGGTTACACTTGGAAGTCCTGACCTTAGAGTTGAGGTTTGCACTGAAGGGGCGCATAACCCTCCCGCCTGGTTTTGAATCCACCATCAAAACCTAATAAATAATGGATACTAATGACCGCGCTGAGACACCTATCTGCACTGTCCTCCCACTGAAGTCAGAGAGAGGATCGAGGCTGCTCCCTAAAAACGGCATACGGCTCTCTAAATAAAGAGCCGTAATGCAGTTTATATTTAAACCATAAGGCCACGGGCTCAAACCCAAGTGGAGATGGGCTCTGCTCCTTAAGTACCATTCTGGAAAAGTCATTGAGATATCTATCCAGTCGCTGGGTTCTGTGTTGTTAAAGCAGCTCATTTCCTTAGACACACAGCTAGTGAGGGACTCTTGGCACGTCTGCTCGCTATGCCTGGTGGGATGCTGTCCCCAGCAAGCCAAGCAGTCCTTCCAAAAAGTCATCTCTAAGAAACTTCTGGAATCAGGGAGCTGAAGAATGTTGTTTTTAAAATGCCCATAATTCAGAGATCATCTGCTCCATTCATGGAGAGCTAAAGACAAGAGCCTGAGTTCAGCCCCAGGGCCGTGGGAGACAGGCATGCGCTGCGGCCTGGGGAGTGGGGACACGCAGATCCCGGGCATCACTGTGAGTTCTAGGCCCGTCAGAAACACTGTCTTGATAGCAATAAGGCTAGCATCTGAGGAGTAACTCCTGGAGTTATCCTTAGTTTACACACACACACACACACACACACACACACACACACGCACACGCACACGCACACGCACACGCACACATGCATGCGTACACCCAAACATGTACACACACATACACATATACATAATGCACATACACACATACACACGCACTTGCAAACATGTACACACACGCGCACATGCACATACAAACACATACACACATGAACACATAAGCATGCACACACATGCACATACAAACACGTTCATACACATACACACATACACACACAAACATTTACACAAAGTATATACACACATACACACACATTCACATGCACATAAACATGCACACACAAAAATGTACACACACATATACACACAAACACACACANGGTCTTCTTTGTAATGTGTTGAGAGCAGCATGGTTTCAGACTTTGCAGTGGAGGAAACAGAAGCACAGAGAAAGCAGGGAATCTGCAGAGTCGCACCCGGTGTTACCACACTTAGCCATGGAACTCATGTGACGGAGCGTGTCCTCAGACGGACTTCCCTCTGGGTCAGAAGGTTTCAGACGTCTTTGTAACCAGCAGCCAAAAGGCCTTTGCCATGGTTGATCTTTGGGAAGGCAAGTGCCGCCTCCCTGGGCAGCATAGGTCATTGCCCAGCATTTAATCTTCCCTTCTTTTCTTCTTCACTAATGGAGGCTTCCCTGTGGCAGGAAACCTGGGGTTGGTTTTGAATTCTGAAGTCCCCCTCTTCTCCCTGCCTCTGAACTTTGGAGGCCTGACCTATTCTGGGTCCCTTGCCCTCCCCTGAGCCGTCAAAGGTTACACTTGGAAGTCCTGACCTTAGAGTTGAGGTTTGCACTGAAGGGGCGCATAACCCTCCCGCCTGGTTTTGAATCCACCATCAAAACCTAATAAATAATGGATACTAATGACCGCGCTGAGACACCTATCTGCACTGTCCTCCCACTGAAGTCAGAGAGAGGATCGAGGCTGCTCCCTAAAAACGGCATACGGCTCTCTAAATAAAGAGCCGTAATGCAGTTTATATTTAAACCATAAGGCCACGGGCTCAAACCCAAGTGGAGATGGGCTCTGCTCCTTAAGTACCATTCTGGAAAAGTCATTGAGATATCTATCCAGTCGCTGGGTTCTGTGTTGTTAAAGCAGCTCATTTCCTTAGACACACAGCTAGTGAGGGACTCTTGGCACGTCTGCTCGCTATGCCTGGTGGGATGCTGTCCCCAGCAAGCCAAGCAGTCCTTCCAAAAAGTCATCTCTAAGAAACTTCTGGAATCAGGGAGCTGAAGAATGTTGTTTTTAAAATGCCCATAATTCAGAGATCATCTGCTCCATTCATGGAGAGCTAAAGACAAGAGCCTGAGTTCAGCCCCAGGGCCGTGGGAGACAGGCATGCGCTGCGGCCTGGGGAGTGGGGACACGCAGATCCCGGGCATCACTGTGAGTTCTAGGCCCGTCAGAAACACTGTCTTGATAGCAATAAGGCTAGCATCTGAGGAGTAACTCCTGGAGTTATCCTTAGTTTACACACACACACACACACACACACACACACACACACGCACACGCACACGCACACGCACACGCACACATGCATGCGTACACCCAAACATGTACACACACATACACATATACATAATGCACATACACACATACACACGCACTTGCAAACATGTACACACACGCGCACATGCACATACAAACACATACACACATGAACACATAAGCATGCACACASATGCACATACAAACACGTTCATACACATACACACATACACACACAAACATTTACACAAAGTATATACACACATACACACACATTCACATGCACATAAACATGCACACACAAAAATGTACACACACATATACACACAAACACACACACATGAAAACATGCATGACATAGACACATTAGAGATGTGTCACTCTTCTCCAACCTTGGGCAAGTCCCTTAACCTCTTTTGGCCTAGGAGGATGTTCCTAACTTACTGACTTTAGATTAAATGAGATAGTGTGGCAAAAGCCTTAGTCACAGCTGTGACGCTCAGAATAGCTCAGAAGATACTGCAGACCGCTGGTGTTTGGCCGCACACATTGGCTTGGCTGACAAAACCCCATCAACATAAACAAGGCTTTTATTCCTGAGACCCCCACGACTTTCTCTGTCTTTACATACTTGAAGCACTTGATGGATTCCCAAGGTTAAGATCAGGTCCCAACTTTTTCTTCATGAACCCCAACCTATCACACCCCAGCATTTGCGACCCAGGGCCCTCAGGACATCCTGCCCAGGTCAGCAGGCTCTCTGTGGTGGGAAAGATAAATTACTTCTTTGGCCTACTAAGGCAATGCTGTCTGTACTTAGGTATTAATCTTCAAAACACAAGACAGACAAGAACTATGGTCATGTTTGAGTGTCTAAACATCCATACAGAGGGAATTGAGATTTTAGGAGGGTGCTGATGCCCGTTTCTTATTTATTTATTTATTCATAACACAATGAATATTTCTGGAATGAAAAGAGGGGCTTTGCTCTTGAGCTTTTGCTGCAGAGTCATTTAAGGTGCACGGACTTAGGACCTGAATGTTCCAAAATCTTAAAAATCAATAAGAAGAGGATGTTTTTGCTATAGAAGTTTTATTTTTAACTTCTGCAGGGGAAAAAATTTTCCTTGATGAGCTTCAGGTGACCCAGCACTTTCTAGACATCTACCAATGCTCTTGGTTCCCCTTGACCCACTGCTGCAGACCGGAGAAACCAGAAGGGCCCCGGTCTCCTGGCGCATTCTCTATGCTGTGGGGAGTCCGTGTGCTGTTGTTGTGCAATGTCCTAGCTTGCGTAAGAAAAATTCCTTTGTTGGTGGTGGTGGGGTGGTAAGCTGGGATCTCCCTGTGTAGCCAGGGCTCACCTCAACTTCCACGTCATCCCCTTGTCTCAGCCCCCCCCCCATGCGTTGGCAGCCCCTGAGTGGACTGCTGCCCAGCTGTGAACACTTCCACATAAAGACTGTGGTGATGGGTAACATGCATGTTGATTCTCATTGGGCCTCAGTCTTCACTACAGACATACGTTAGGGAGGGTATAAACCAGACCTGGTCAAAAAAATATGAATATGCAAGTCTGTGTAAGGAATGGGTTGAACCTGGAGACTAGTCCTTTACCACTCTGTTTGGGCAAGGTGGAAGGAAGGGACACTATCACTTCAGTCATGGGATGAAAATTGCCATCCTGGACATGCCTGAGGAAAGAGGAAGAGAGCAGAATCCTCCTGTGAGCTGGGTTAGAGCAGGAGGGATCTTCCCCTTCCCCCTCACCTCCTTTCTGTGTCGTCTGCCAATCAGCTAAGAGGGTGGCCAGTCTTCCTCCATAACTCAGCCTGTGCTAGAAGGGTTCTCTTCTTCTGAGGGGACTTTGGGGACTTCTGCTAAAAAGGGTGTTTGACTAAACAAGACTGTGACCCTTTTGTACACTATACAATTTCCGTTCCAAGAAAAAAGACTTGGGAGGCAGAGGCAAGAGATCAGGAGTCCAAAGTTGTCCCCAGCTACAAAGTTAAGTGCCTACCCGCCATGAGCTGCCTGAGACCCTTCCCAACACACAACCAGAGACCTTTCCCAACACACAACCAGAGACCCTTCCCAACACACAACCAGAGACCCTTCCCAACACACAACCAGAGACCCTTCCCAACACACAACCAGAGACCCTTCCCAACACACAACCCACCAGAGACCCTTTCCAACACACAACCCACCAGAGACCCTTACCAACACACAACCCACCAGAGACCCTTCCCAACACACAACCAGAGACCCTTCCCAACACACAACCCACCAGAGACCCTTCCCAACACAAGTAGAACAAGGTGACCTCATCTACAATATTCTGCCTGAGACCTTTCCAACACACAACTAGAAAAAACTGACTCCCTCTACAATATTTTCCCCTGACATATGGGATGCTCCTAAGCTTACAGAACTACTTAGATTTGAATGATAAAAGATTAAAATTAAAAACGTTAAGGTCCACATTTCTACAACTATCTTGCTTCAAATTCCTCTTACAAACTTATTCAAAAGGGTCRTACTAACCAGCGGTGCATGTGAAAAGTTACCTCTCGGAGCGGACATCTTCACATGTGAAAAGTTACCCTCAGAGTGGACATCTTCACATGTGAAAAGTTACCCCTCGGAGCAGACATCTTCATGGGTATTTAAATCGTTAAAGTGATTAGAGAAGGGGATGGAAGGGGACATGGGCCAGGAGTAAAATGTCTGTGTCTGCTGGGCCAATGGTCACACTAGAAGTGGGCTTGAATTCAGTTGAGGTCATTTGTGGTTATGTGTGGGCAAACATCTGTTGCTTGGCTGTGGCTATTTTTAAAAAAACCTACCTACCCTGAAAGAAAAAGAAAAGAGTGCAAAATTCTTCAAATGTTATTTTTGGTCTTCGCCATTTTTAATCACTTTGAGCCCACTTCTGCCTCTGCGGACTGACGGCTTTCACTGGCCTGGAAATGTAAGCTGAGCACCAGATAATATCTGCTCCCAGAAATGCCTCTCCTCCTGAGTCATTCTTTTTCCCTCCAAGAAGCTAAGCTCCAGAGAATTCCTGCTGTGTGCTCACTGGGGAAGGTAGTAAAATTTGCTTTGTGTTTTACAAGGGAGATTCAGAGGGCAGCATGGTTCTAGGCAAACCTGAGACAATCTTGATTTTATTTTTTTAAAGCTTGATTCTGACTTAACCATTGCCTGAGAGAGAGACAGAAGGGTTGAGTTTTGTAAGAACTGCCCTCAGAAATGTTCGCTCCCTTTGGGGCAGGATGTGTGGCCTACAAAGGTGCGACCGTTTCCTGAACCTAAGAATGTGTTACTAATTCAACATGAAAGTGTGTAAGTAGGCCTCTACAGACTTTAGTGATTCTATGACATTTTAAATGGAAAGGCTTATGCATCTACATATTAGATATGAGAACTGTCACTCCCACCGTTGCTGGCTTCCTCAGCTGCGTTTTTCATTTCATAGATATGAAATCAAGCAAGCAGGATAGATACGGCTTTCAGGGTTATTTCCTGTAAAACTGTTTTCAGATGGGAGAGATGGCCCAGTGGTTAGCAATGTTGGCTGCTCCTGCCAAGGATTCAAATCCTCAACCCTAGCACCCATGTCAGGCAGCTCAACTCCACCTGTGACTCCATTTCCAGGGGACCTGGTAACCTCTTCTAACCGCTGGAGGTGCTGCACTCCTGTGCGCATGCTCCTACATGGACATACCCACATACTTATAAAATAAGAATTAAAAATTAAAATCCTCCTGTCGTGATACTTCTACCCCCTCCCCCTCCCCTTCCTNCCCACATTTCTTTCTCCCTCTCTTCCTCTCCCTCCCCCTTTCTCCTCCCCCTCCCCATCCCCCTCCTGTCTTGCTCTCCCTCCAACTCCTGCCAAGGCTTTCACCACACATTACCAAACTACTGCACTGAAGTATGATGGTTGACGGCCAGTATGGCTAACAAAGAGCCCGTTTGAAAACCTCTTTACGCTGTGTTTCCAGATAAACACAGTGTAGGAATTCCTACTTGTGTGWGAGAGAGAGAGAGCACCAGCATTTTAAAAATTGTGACCTATGAGAAACAGAACATCCATTCCTACCCAGTATTTATCAGTGCGGCCCACGGGCACTGGAGAGACGGCTCCGTGGTCAGGAGCACTGGCTGCTCTTGCACAGGACCTAGGTTTGGTTCCTAGTACACACATGGCAGCTCCCAACCATTCCTAACTCCAGTCCCCAGGGATTCAGTGTCCTCCTCTGTCTTCTGTAGGCACTGCGTGCATATGGTGCACAGACATACATGCAGGCAAAACACCCATACATTTAAGTTATTTAAAAAAAAAAAAAACAGCCCACAAATCTTGTAGGGAACGAGCTTAATCCTTCCTGTGATGTCCTTTCAGAGTGCTAAGGAGCCAACTTGTCTCACAGGCTGAGCCATCACAGCTAGTGGGTGTGAAATGACAGATTAGCTCGAGGCTTGCCTGGGCTGCAAGATGCATGCGGACAGTAGGAGCCAGCCTCCTGCAGCAGTCACTGGAGCCCTGCACATGGGTTCTTCTGCTTTCTACCATGTGATGCTGTAACGAAGACTTGAAGTTCACCACTCAGGAGGCTAGAGCAGGACAACCTCCAGGAGCAGGGTTGGGGGTGGGGAGTGGGCTAGCCAGGGCTACAGTGTAGGAGTGTTTCAGACAACTATTATTAAATAAAATAAAACAAGGTAAACCATATGCTCAGAGGGAAAACCTAAGTCAGGGAAGAGAACTGTGCTTCACCTATAGCTGGGAAGAAACGGTCCCCTGGGGCTGCAGGACAGGTGTCAATGCTGCTGTGGTCAGCCTTGATTTGCCTGCCTGTGTGTTCCGTAGCCACTCCGGTCTTGCTCCAACCAATACAGTTGTCCCTGGTCACAAGCAACCACCCAACACCAGACAAACCAGATTGAGACGCACTGTAGACACAGAATGCGCATAGACTTTTGAAAATATGATTTAAAGTAAAAGAGATAGAAAATATCTAATTTTGTATTAACAGCAGGTTTGAATAATGGTTAAATAAACCATTATGAAAGTTACTGTTGGGCTGGCAAGATGGTTCAGCAGATAAAGGTGCTTGCTGCCAAAGCCTGGTGACTTGAATGTGAGCCCAGGCCCCGTGAGGTGGAAGGGGAGAAGCAGAAGCAAGTCCCAGGAGCTGTTCTCTGACCTCCTCCACACAAGCTGCAGCACGCATGCCCACACCATACACAAGTGAATTAATCCTAATTAACTAACGTGTTAGTCCGTTAATGCCGCCTGCTTGTTTACCACGGTAGAAAACTCTGGCTATTGGGAGAGTCTAGACCACTGTGTTGTTTCTGCAGAGTGGGAGGTGATTCCCGGTCGGTTTACACATGCCTGGTTTGGGCACAATGGCGCATGCCTGACAGGCTCATGCCTCAGATGATCCGCTGTGTCTGGGCCGCATCTTCCGGAAGTTCCAGTGGGGGGCGGGGGAGGCTGCTTATGGGTACATTCGGATTTCCCCTCTGGAGTATGTGTCCAGTGAGTCTGAGGCCACATGAGACCCAAAAAGAATGAGGAGAGGAGGGAGAGAGGGAGGGACGGAGGGAGGGAAGGAAGGAGAGAGGGAGGAGAAAGGGAAGTGGAGAATCAATCCCCATTTTGGAGATCCTACCTTGTAGCCCAATCTAGCCTAGAACATGTAGCCCAGGCTGGCCTCAGCTTCTGCCTTCCCAATGCTGAGATTAAAGGTATGCGCCACCACACCCAGCAAGAGAAAGCCATATAAGGGTACCAGTCCCTCCTCGATGCCCTGGCCTCTATCCAGTCTCCTCCTAAAGGCCATTGCTTTACCTTCCCACAGGGGATTAGGGCTCTGACAGCGGCTTTCCAAGCAGACACCAAATCCTCAGCCCACTGATGACAGTTTAAAGAGCCCTGTCTGCGATGACGTGCTCTCCATATGTTATAATGTTATCTACGAAGAGCCCTTCAGTACTCTGTCTAGAAGGTTCTGCTGGACACAGTCTTGGTTGGAGACCCAAGAGCTTCCGGGACCTTGTCAGCTCTAAGTGTGGGTCTTAGACTAGCAGCCACCATGACATCACTGGACGCTTGTTGGAAATGAAGTCTTGGGTCTCTCCCCAGACCTGCTGAGTCAGAGGCTCTAGTTAAGACGAGCCCTGGGATTTCCCATCACAGTTGTTTTGCACAGTGGTGTCAAAAAATTGAAACATGAGTTAGACAGCCTCACGGACAAGGTGTGCAATCATCCAGGGGGTCATATGTGCAGAACGCACAAGTGTACGCAGGGAGGGGGCATGACTCAGAAGAGAATGTGATATTATACAGTGTCTTTGTAGGGACTCAATAAAAAGAATTCTGCTCCCTTGGGGCGCAGAACAAACTGTATGCTAGACAAAGCRTGGAGCGTCAGAAGAGCACGCTTACCACAATCAGGACTTTTGGAAAATGTGCCTCAGTGTATGGCTTCCGACTGCTGGTGCCCTTACCCAAGCGCAGGCAGTGTCTCCTGAGCCTATCAAGAGAACTGAAGGTCAGCATGGTAGTTTTTTCCACTGCTATCAAACCACGAGTTTAAAAACCTCAGTTCGATGAACACCCAGTTATTAGCTCACAGTCAGCACGCCCGCTAGTCTCCCTGGGTTCTCCATCTAGAGGTTGGCCAAGCTGAACTCTTAACTTGAGGCTTTGGGGGGAAAGGTTCCTCCAAGGTCACGCAGGTAGTTGGCAGAAGGCAGTTCCATCAACCTCGAGAATGACAGGCCCTGCTTCCTTGCCGGCTGGCTGCCAGGGCAAGGGTCAGAGTATTAGGACAGCTCTCTCTCACTCTTATACAGTCTTCTTCAGTGCAAGCAACAGCTGCCTTCACTCCAGCCCCAGGGTGAAAACTTACCACGTTTAACTGTCTCCTTTGGCTACATTGTACCAACTACATCTCCTCTGCCTGCTGACTCAAGACCAACTAACTGATTAGCGGTCTTAGCTACTGTGAAAAGCTCTCTGTCTG
Organism: Apodemus speciosus; assembly: GCA_002335545.1. NCBI lineage: Eukaryota > Metazoa > Chordata > Mammalia > Rodentia > Muridae > Apodemus > Apodemus speciosus. Next base: position 75,852 of record BDUI01001041.1, read on the forward strand.
TTCCGTTCCACAACCAGTTCGCATGGGGCTCCTCTTCCTCACCGTCCTGGCTAGGGATGGACAGTCTTAAAGGTTTATTTTAGGATTCTTCCTCATAGACTTTCTTCTGCCTCCTAAGTTGCTGGCGGGGTAATTGAATCTCTCATGGTAGAGGATAAATGGGGGTGTGGAAAGGGGCCAAGGATTGCATACTGAGGAATGTTGTTCCGCAGAGAAACCTGAAGCCAGTGGAAGGTGGCCTCTTGCATGCCTCTCACCAGCCTCTCCCTCCATCATTCCAATAACTGAGACTACAGTTCAAAGGTCATCTGGGAGACATGGAGACCTTGATGAAGTATGAGGGTGCTCCATGAGAGGGACTCTAACCTGAGCAAGGAACCTGACACATCCTTCCATGATCCCCACAGGGAGGGTGTGCCTTAGTCCTCAGCTCGGAGCAGAAGAGCTTGCATTGGGTCAGCCAGTTTCCTTGTGTCCTCAAGCTGATGTCACCCAAGTAAGAAAGTTCATAGCAGTAACACACAGACCTCTCCAAACAGTCGCCTTTGCCAGGTTTTTAGAATAAAAAAAGAACTGTGGCTTTTCTCTAAGAATTGTCGAAGTATTAAGTGCATACACAAACACCTGCTCTCCGTTCTGCTGTTCCAGCTTCTCAGCCTGACATGCAGAGGTGGCTCTGGGTCCCATCAGAGAACATCCAGGAGTTTCACTCCACCGGCTCTCTGGAATAGATTTAGCTGGTCTGATCAGTCTTACTGGGTCGATCTCTTAGGCCCAATCCTCACCAGTTAGAATTAGCTTGCCTTAACTTCGGAGTCCATTTGTTATTTCTTACCTCATCTTACCTTAATAATTAGTGCAAATTGTTCTGTCCCTACTCTGTTCAAAGAAAGAAAGAAAGAAAGAAAGAAAGAAAGAAAGAAAGAAAGAAAGAAAGAAAGAAAG